>PVJH01015124.1:0-54688 GCA_004026705.1 Nesogale talazaci
CTGCGACAAATGCATGTTCAAGAAAGCCTGTGGTTTTGCACAAGCAGGCTGCCTCCATCATGTGAAAATTCCTCTTTCTCTGCTAGCCCCACCCCATCTTTCCAGGCTTTGCTGGGTGGCAGTGTGTGGAGGGGAAGGGCCCCAGCTGCCGCCAGTCCTGGGTCAGAATCTTTGTTCTGCCACTGGAGCAGCATGGCCTTGGCCCAGAACCACCCAAGCCTAAGTCCCCAGCCCCCAGCCCAGCAGGTCTGGTCTCTACTTATAGGTCAGTTGGGCCCCGCTCTGCGGACTGAGCGTGGGGAAATGAGAAGAAGCTGGAGAAAAGTTGCCACGGCAACAGGGGAGCCTTGGCCGCTGGCTGCTATCTAAGGTGATCTATGGCTCTGCACATTCAGAGGGGCTGCTTGTTTGCTTCCCATCTGGGCCTTCTCCGCTTCCCGAATGCCAATGCCACTTCCTCCCTACACCCACCCTCTCCTAGGGCGGCCACCTGGGCCCCGGGCACCACCTGCCCCAGCCTCCTCCAGTGTGCGAAACTGCTTGGGTTTCCAGCCGGCTCTCTGGACTGCCTCACAGACACATCGCCGTGCAGAGGGGAAGGGATCACAGGCATGTCCCCAGCTCAGCGCTCCCATTTGGCATGTCAGGGACACCGAAGCCTGGGGAGGGGGTCGGGGGCAGGGATTGGTTCAAGAACATGCCAGGCACAAGGGGAAGCCCAGAATGGAGACTCACAGAACAGTCCTTTCTGCAGCAACGTATTGGGTCTCTGGGTAAGTCAGAAGGACTAGCTGACAGAGCAGTTACCTTAACCTTGGCCAGGTCACGTTCTCTCTCTGAGCTTGTGACGAAGCGAAGGGGATGGGCCTGGGTTACCAAATCGATATGGTCTATCAGAGGACTCAGAAATGGGTCCAGCTGGGCTCTCACACCACATCCCGTGACCTCACTCATCTTTCTGGCTCTCTCTATGGACGGGGTGGGAGCAGTTTTCAGAAGCCAGGCAGACCCTCTTATTGCAGTGGCTGAGTCCTGGGACAGGGCTCTTCACAAGTTCCCTCCTCTAACCTTGCTCCCCTATCTGGGCAGCTCACTCCCCTCCCTTCTTCAAGCCTCTGTCTGCCTCAGGCTGACTGTTAGTCCGGGTAGACTAGAGAAACAAATTCATAAACACGCATAAGGGAAAGGTTTATATACAAGAGGAACGGAACATTGAAAAGCATTCTAACCCAGTCCAGTCCAAGGTCACAAGTCCGATATTAGCCCATATACCTGATACCAGTCTATAAAGTCTCTTTCGGACTTATGAAACACGTGCAACGACACTGGGACAATCACAAGTCAGTGGGTGCAGAGTCTTGTGTGTCCAGTGGCAGTGGAAGCAATAGAAGCTTCTCAGCATTGGCAGGGTCTCCCCGTGGCCTTGCAAGCATTTCAACACTGGCAGGAGTCTCCACATGGTTTCTCCAGCTCCAGAGTTTGGCTCCATCAGGGCAAGCCTCTCCTCTATTCTCAGGAATGGATCAGCATGCTGTCATCTCATCTTGTCAGTAGGTTGTCTTCAAGAGAGAGTGAGTCAATTCTCTCTTCTTCAATTGGGAAATACCGCGAGATGTACCAGAATTCTCAGGAGAAAAACATGCCCACACAGAGGTCTCATTGGCTATCTCCAGATTGACAGGCTAGACTGACTCCACCCCTGACTCCCAATCATGAAGTTGACACATGAGTACCTGACTGCCACAGGGACCAAGTCAAGCCCTTGAGGATGAGTTTGAGACCCATCCGATGAAGCATCAGAGTCCGTATGGTGCCACTGGCTAAGTGCTGGCCGCTCTCCAGAAGTTGGCTCTTGGAGCCCACCCAGACGAGCTCCTACACTACTTTCCAAACACTGCCCACCGACCACCCTGTGGGACACAGCCCTGCTCTGACACGCAGGGGGTTGCCATGAGTCAAAATCAACCCGACGCTTCCGTGTGACCCCCAGCCTGGTTTGGGACACACTCAGATGCCTCTGCCTTCATTGGGACTGAATGGCCGGACCTTGTCCACGCTCTCCTGCCTCCCATTTCTCCCAACCCTCGCTCATCCTGGCAGGTGCTTCTTGAGTTTTCCCTGGCACTCAGAGGCTGGGGGAAGTGGTCCTCCTCTGCACACCGAGTGCTTATCCCCACGGGGGCTCTTTCTCACTGCCTCATTGCTCCGCCTGCATCTGCTGCATTCCCCGGACGCTGTTCCTTGTTTGTCTTCTTCCTCCGGTGCAACCTGTCCCTTCGAAGGGGCCTGAGTAATGCTTGTTGAATGAATGACTCGCTAATTTAGAATATTCAACTCATCATGGAGTTCTGGAAAAGCTGTCTACAAAGCTTCAACTTTGAATCCCGAGGTCTGGGGCCCTCTGTCAGGCTGTCAGTGCCATTACCAAAAGAGCCATCCTTGAGACACTCACTAGCTGGAGAAGCAATCGGAAGACCTTCCACAGGAGTTGAGTCAGTCACTTCTCCTTCTTGGGCAGTAGCTGGAAGGAGAGACTTGTGCCAGGTGATGCCTAATGAGGTTTATCCCTTTTGATATAGTCCCTAATTATGAGATATCTAATCAGTAGTCAACAGACAGCAAAGTGCAGTGTAGTATATATAGTGCAGTATAGTATAGTGTAGTGCCGTGTAGTGCAATGTCGTATAGTGTAGTGCAGTGTAGGGCAGTGTGTTGTAGTACAGTATAGTACAGGTAGTGTAGTGCAGTGCAGTGTGGTGCAGTGCAGCGTAGTGTAGTGCAGTGCAGTGCAGTATATTATAGTGTATTGTAGTGTAGTGTGGTGCAGTGTAGTATGTGCAGTGTAGTGTAGTGTGATGTAATATAGTGCAGTGTAGTACAGTGTAGTGTAGCATAGTGTAATGCTGTGTAGTGTACTATAGTGCAGTGCAGTGTATTGTAGTGTGGTATAGTATGGTATAGTGTGGTGGAGTGCAGTGTGGTATAGTATAGTGCAGTGTTGTATAGTGTAGTTTGGTATAATACAGTGCAGTGCAGTATAGTGTGGTGTAGTATAGTGTAGTGTAGTGCATTACAGTGTGGTGTAGTAATATGTAGCAGAGAATATGGGCAGCCTAGTGTAGCGTATTGTAGGGTAAGTGCAAGCAGAGCATATAGGCTAGAAGTCTAGGTCAGAATCATATCAATGTGAACGTCTGATGATAGCTGGAGTCTAGGAATGGGGCAGTGACGTAAGACATTCAAGGGTTTCCAGACAACTGGCCACGGAGCAGGATAAATTAGGCAGATCCCAGAGATCTAGTTCAGATTGCGCAGGCATGTGAGGCCAATGACTGTGTCGGTAGGGCACATCTAGGTGCAAAGGCTTCATGCTCCCCGATCGACTTATGATAATATAAGGGGTGGAAGCTCCAAGTGCATTGTGTATAGTATATTATCAGATAGAAAGTATATTACCTGATACGAAGGTGACAAGCTCACAGCCCACTATTGAGTTGATTTTACTCGCCGTGACCCTTTGGGAAACCAGTGTCCCTTTTCTATGACTCAGCTCACTGAACTAGTTCTTTCATATTGAGAAGTAGTCCATCCCAAGACAACTTTCACAAAGAGTGGCCCAAGTGACCTCCCAGTTTGGACTCAGTCTGAAAGCTTGTGCAGTAAATAAACATCAGTATCTTTCAATTCACCTTGGACCCACGGGTCACTGGTAGGAACCACTTTTTATGAACGAATATTCTATCCAAGCCAATTTCTCAACCTAGAGGTCTGTCTAGTGAACATCCAGGAGACCCTGACTTACCCACTGGAGCTTGTGCATGCACACTGGCAGATGAGAGGGCAGAGAGGGATGAGAAGGAGACTGAATAGCACAAATCAGAAGGGCTGGAGGACCCAGAGACCCCCGATTCTGGCAGCATGGGACATTTCGGTCAATGATGTTTCTCATGCTGTTCCTTCTTTGGGCAGTCGAACCCCTTTATGTTTCTTCTGCACATGGTGTCTGCTTTATTTCAGTTGGTTTATTACTTAGGACAAGGACCCACAGGTTTGAATGACAACATATGTAGGGTTTCTGATACCAATCTTCACAGGAGCCTCATCTGTCTCCCTCAGCACGGCTGGTGGATTTGAACTGGTGACTTTGTGATTAACAGACTACCACCTAACCTGCAACATCAACAGGTATCCGTCGAACCATCATCATCATCATTTATTCTTGGAGATAATTAAAAATAAAATAAAAATATGCTGTTGATGCCTACGTATGGTGACTGTTTCAAAGTAGACATAGACTGCAGATGGTTTGTGTGTGTGTGTGTGTGTGTGTGTGTGTGCAACTTTGTAGTGTGCTTCAGGTGATAATTTATAGAGCCAATTGGATTTGTCTGTGACAATTCCTACACAGTTTATTGTGGATGTTGTTTGCAAGTCCCAATGTGTAATGGCACCCTTTCTACTTCTTCCTCATGGTAACAATTCTCATTTGTCACCTGTACTTGTCCCTGCTTGCCTTCCAGGCTCTATTCTGAGGCAAATGCTGCCCTTTTGATCCCAAACAGTGGACTTCTCTGAGGGGTGCTGTGTTAGACAGGGTTCTCTAGAAAAACAAAACCAGAATACTAACAATCCTCTCTCTATATTTATATAGCTAGAAATATATAAAATAGGAAATAAACAGTTAACTAATCTAGAAAGCAGTACAAATGGCTCTGTAGTCCTTCAAGTCTTGAGGGCCACTGAGTAGTCCTCTGTAGAGCAATTCAGGCTATCCGGCCACAAGGAGCAAATGGCAAAGCAGGTCACCAATAATCAGCCAGATGACAGAGTCCAACAGCTCAAGAGATGTATATTCCAGGAGCGTGGCAAAGGAGGGCTTGAAAGAACCTCAACTCACAGCAACACAGTCCACTGATTAGGTATTCCATGGGTAGTGTCGCTTGGAGATCGAGGCATGGACAAACAAGGCAGTCGGCTGGTCTGAAGATCCAAGAGCAAGAGAACCAGGGTGGGGATTGCCAAGCCATTTATATCTCCACCCTTCAATTGATCTTATGTGTGTTCATTGGCCATGTTGTCATAACAAACCTACCTCAAGCCTATCTATCACAGGTGCCACTTCTCCAGGTGTCACTTCTCCAGTCTTGTGTACACTATATTTCTATCTGCTGAAAGTCCATCCAAGAAGGTGAGTTTTGTCCCAGGCCTGATGAGTCTTCAAGGACCAGAGTCTCAGGGGCCTCTGCAAAGCTCTGTCAGACCACTACACATGAATGTTTATAGCTACCACTTAGAAATTTGTCCCACCTTTTCCTCCTTCTCTGTGTTAGGTCCTCCACTTGTGATCCCTTTCAGAGTCAGCCACGGTAGCTGGCACCATCTACTTCTTGCAGTCTCAGGCTTGTGGGGTCATGGGATCCATTAGTTCTTTGGAATAACTATTTCCTTGTGTCCCTGGTTTTCTTCACTCATCGTGGCTCTGGTTGGAGAGACACCAATGGTTACATCCTAGATGGCTGCATATAAGCTTTCTTTTTTTGGGGGGGGGGTGGATCACAGCCCTCTGGTGGGAGTGGGAGGCACAGCCTTGCTCCTGGAGAGCTGCTGCTGGATTTGAACCGCCAACTCAGTGGGCTGTAGTCCCGCACACAACCACTACGCCATCGGGGCTGACCCTCGTCATCTCTCATCAAAGCAGGATGCAGGACATGGTCTTTGCAGGTGTGTTATGCCAGTTGATTGAGGTGTCCTAAGTCTCCAGGCCCAGGAATTCATCCCCTCAACTTCAAGGTGTTTGATGTGCTTTGAGCCTCTATCTATGCATGCACTCATAGGTTATTGCTCTTCCTGTTATTGCTGGGCTGGACATGGAACAGTATTTGTCTTTTTCTCTTTGTTGCCTTTCATTCTTGGGCTCCGGTCGGTCTCTTCCTCAGCCACCATCATTTTCTGCTGTTCTCCCCCTTATTGTATATTAGAGTCTTTCCCGCCAGCCAAGGTTATATGTGTCTGCCCTCTGGCTAGCAATTAACCCTCCCTTCCCTTCTAAGGGAATCCCCGGTGGTGTAGCAGCTACATGCCAATGGTCATGTCAGCAGGAGGAAGCCTCCCTCGGACAAAGACAAGGCTTTCTAATCCTGTAGAGTTGCAGTCTCGGAAATTCACTGGGGCGGTTCTAACCTGATTTATGAGGTCACTATGGGGCAGCATAGACTCGGTGGGGGTGAGTGTCCTTCTCACGAGGAGTCCGGGTAGGACAGTGGGTTATATGCTGCGCTACTAACCACAAGGTCAGCAGTTCGAAAGCACCAGCTTCCCTGCAGGACAATGACAAGGCTGTTTAGTCCGGTAAGTCTGTGTGAGCAGTGTCACTGTGTCCTGTAGGGTCACTGTGAGCTGGAATCTACTTGCTGGCAGTGTTTGGTTTTGGATTTCCTTTCAGATGCCTGTTGACCTTCAATGAATGTTACCCTCCTATGTCACCTAGAGCTTTTTGACTTTACAGCCATGGTCTCGTACATTCTGCCCTTTTATGATTGGCTGATTTCACTTAGCATGACCTCCTCTAGGCTCATCCTACGATGTGGGGCTCTGAGGTGCCTCTGAGTGGACTCAAAGCCCTCGCGACCCCTTTCGCAGCTCCCATTCCCATTTGTACAACCTAGAATCCCCAGAGACGATCTTAAAAAGACAAAAAACAAACCCATTGCTGTCAGTGTGCTTCCTGCTTATGGTGGCAGGATAGGATGAAGTACCAGTGCTCCATAGTTGATAAGATTTTAAGGAAGCATGCTCCCTCCTCTTTCTGTCACAGAGCAGCTGCCAGGTTCAAACTGGCAATCTTTTAGTTAGGAGCCCCAAACTGACCCTATTGTGCAACCAGGACCCTTGGAGATGATCTTAGTATTGTTCGCTTAGTACTGCTTACACCCTGTAGGACAGGGGGAATGTGCATGGCAGGGTGGGGGAAGAGGGTGAGCCTGTGTCACACTCAAAGCCCTGAAAGAGCATCCTGGTATGTGAAAGATGGTTCTTCCAGGGCTGGTGGCTAGACCCCTCTGGTGCCTCTCGGCTCCCTGGAGGTGCTCCCCTTGGATCTTGGGCTGCCTCGGCTTGTAAAGGTATGTCACAGAAGGGGAATAGAGAATGCTCCATGGTCCGAGCTGAGTGCTTCCCAGGGAAGGTGGGGTGTGAGATGGGAGGCCTCCTCCTTGCTGGGTTCAATGTGATACCTGCTTCCTGCAGTGCCTGTCCTAGGGCAGTTCTCCAACTGGGCTGGGTACAAAGTGGAGGGAGGGCACATGCTCTGGACCTTGGGCAATTGGATCTCGAGCCAGGCAGCTGGTCTGTCCCTGGAAGAAGGTCGGATGATTGAGTGTGCCATTTCTGGAGTTCTGTCCTTGCTCACATCGTCCAAGGCAGATGGAGCCTTTGTTCAGTGCTGGGTGTGTCCTGCAGGGACGCCTGATCCCTGAGGTGCCCCCAGCTGGCTGGGATCTCCCTGCAGCCTGCATGGCCTAGGGCAACAGGAGGAGGGGGAGAGCCTTCCAGTTCTGCCAGGCATGAGCCTCCACTCCCTCAGGCAAGTTCCTGGCTCTGTGTGTGTGTGTGTGTGTGTGTGTGTGTACAGATGCATGCTTGCACACCTGTGAGGAAGACAACTTTGCTGGCAGCAGGAGGCTCATCTCAAAGGCTTCCACCATCTGTTGCACAGGGAGCAACTTAAACCCAACCAACCAGAAAGCATTAGTTCACCTTGCAGACTGTCCTGGGCCTCGAGGGCATCCCACCCTGAAAAAGGTGGTCCTGCACTGCCCCCTGCGAAAAAACTCTCCAAGTCCCAGCCTACCCCCCTCCCCACTCCCACTGCCCCTGGATCTGTGGACCTCCCTACTTGGAAATGAGGTCTTTGCTGATGTGATTAGACCACACAAGGCATGTTGCTGTGAAGTCACCCATCGGGTGGTCCCCTGTTAGAGCACCCTAGGGACTCCTACAGGGCCTGGTGAGCCTTGTATCTAACCTCGTAGTGGGTGTCACATCTTCTCTCCCCACTGCTGCCCCCTTGTCCACTGGGGGACTCCTCTGCTCCTCGTTTTCTCGCCTGTCCGGGGGCATGATGGTGCATACGTAGCTCTGAGCCCGCAGAAGGGACGTGGAAAACGGGCCAATGATCAATATGTCCCGGAGTGTCTGGGAGGGGGAGGGTGCAAACAAATGACAGGAGCAAAGCAAATTTCAACGGGACGCCTGTGCTTCCTCTTTGAGGGAATGAGGTCTAAAGGGACTCTAATCCCCCGAGATTGTGCTTCAGGGCTCTGGGAAGATTGGTTCCGGAGCCTCGGAAATTGAAAAGAGAAAGTTAAAGTGATTGTGTGTGTTTATTGGCGTGGGGGGAGGGGGAGTAGTGGGTGGGGGAGCCCAGAGGGGCTCTGTGTGTTGTTCTGTGGGGAGGGTAGGAGTGTGGTGTGGGGAGAGGGTCTTTGTTTTCTCCTGGGAACCTTGGTCCTTCTCTGGGTGAGGTACTGGGGCTGCCTCTATAGGCGGTGCCCACTGGCAGGGATGGAAAGATGGAGCTTGGGGCATGGCTTAGATCACTTGGGAAAGGGGTGACCTTGAAATGTGAATGGGAATGTCCCACCCCCTCCCCCTGCCCCTGGGGCAAAAGCAAGACCTGGAAAAGCAGCCTTGGGCAGAACTGACCCCTCACCACCCTGTGCTCTCCTCTCCCTTCTTCTGGAGTTGGAACTGAGGCAAAAGGCCAAGGAGGGGTGACCCCATCCAGGGTGCCTCATGCCTGGTGGGCGTGCTGTGTGCCAGGTGCCCTGGAGCTGGTTTTTAGCTCACAGCATCCCAAGTGTGTTAGAGTACAACTGGACCATCAGGTATCCTATGCTGAATCTTCAAGAGAACAGACTGGGCCTTTTCCCCTCCCATGCTGTCTGGATTCGAACTGCCCACCTTTCTGTCCATAGTTCAGTGCTTAACCATTGCACTGCTAGGGTTCCTGCTCCTGCCTGGGGACCCATCCACTAGAGGACTGTCGTGGTGCTGTGCACATGTGCGGTGGAACCCAGGGGCTGTCGAGGCAATGGGAAGTCAGCTAGGGGCTTGGGTTTGAGGAGGCTGGACAGAGCTGCATGAAGACAGATGCAGGATTAGGGCTTCTGGATCTCTGCAGGGAAATCCCTTCCTCTCTCCCTGCCCTTGCTATGAACCATAGTTCACCTAGGTAGGGTCTGGGAGCTATCTCATTAAGCAGGCCCAGAGGCAGGGATGGGATTGGGGGTGTGTGTGTTAGAAGGAGTGGGGTGATCATGACTTTGGAGTTTCAAAGATTCACGAAGTGTCACTCACTGTCTCTGCGGAGAAGACAATGATGATAATGGGCATTATGTCCCTGGATCCTGGGAGCCCTGGGTGGAGTTGGGGCCATATCCTAGAGTCGTCCTGAAAGACCACCAACACTGGCTGCCATTGAGTTGATGCTGACTGACAGTGACCTTCTAGGGAAACCATGTGTCAGATGCTGAGGGTGAAGGGGGTGCTGTGGAGGGAGTTGGGTGGACACTGGAGCAGAAATAGGAGACTTGAAGGTGGCAAAATACATGGCCTTGAGGGCAAAGCCCTAGATAGGTGTCCTGGGAGCTGGTTTCCAATGCCAGCTGTCTGTTAAGTCCCATGTGACTCAGGCCAAGTGTTTCTGATAGAGTGTCAACTTTCAATCCTTCAGAGCTCATTGGATGTGTCTAACTCACTGCCATCAAGTCGCCATAGGGACCCCGTGTGCCTTGCCAAGATTGTCAGCATTTACAGGAGCAGAAAGTCCAGTCTTTCTCCCTCAGAGGTGCTAGTGGTTTCAAACTCCCAACCATGAGGATCACAGCCCAACGTGACACTGCCAAGCTTCCTATGACTGAATGCCTGAGAGGCCACCAAGTACATTTAGATAGAAATTCTTTTCTCCGATTTGAACTACAAACTCAAGTGATGTGAGGGATTATCCCTATTTTACAGATGTGGAGATGTAGCCTCGGGAGCTTGGATGAATTATTCACAGACCCACAGCCGATCATTCCCAGATCTAAGACTCAAAGCCCAGATCATCTGCACCCCTACCGTGCTTCCGCATCACCCGGGAAAACATGCCTGCGCCTGTGTGTGGAAACACTTGGACCTCATCCTTGGAAAGCGTCTGCCTCCCGCAGTTTGTGGTGGCTCCAAGAATCTCTGTGTTCAGAACCCGTGTTTTTGCTATTGTTTTAAGATGTGTCTTTAATGAGCCCGAGCCCATGTTACTCATTAATTTGCTTATTTCTTCAATTATCTGTTGAACAAATATTTGCTGAGTGCTTGCCATGTTCTGGACAGGCACTCTCCAGGCTGCGGGTAAGAAGCAGCCCCCAGGGAGTTGATGTTCAACCCAGGGAAGGCAAATCATGAAACACGGAGTCTGTGAGTGTGCAGAATGTCCAGTGGTGCTCAGTGGAGGGGAAGGAGGCAGGTTCTGGGGGATGTCACCTACAGGGGGGCGGAATGTGTGTGCTTCTCCAGGGTGGCGGGGTAGACCATATCAATAAGGTGACATTGGCGCGGAGACTTGAAAGAGATGAAGGTGGTGGCCACACTGCTCTTGGAGGGAACAAGCTCCCAGCAGGGGAACAAGCAGAGGGCAAGACCTTGTAAGGCAGGTACATCAAGGAAGCCTGTGTGGCTGGACCAGAGGCCTTCAGCCCTGCAGGAGAGGAGGTCAAGACGTAACCCGGCCTGCCAAGTGAGGCCCTGCTAGCTTAGAGAGTGAGATGGGAAACAGGGAGGAGTTTGTGCAAAGAGACTTGGCAGGAGACAGCTTGTGTCTGTTGAGGCTCATTCTGGCTGCTGTCCTGGGCTGAGCACAGCCTAAAGGAGAGCAAGGGAAGAAATGGGGTCCACGTCAGAGGGCATGGAAAGGACCCACAGAGGAAGCACAGTGTTTTCAGCTATGGAGGAAGCAGTGGACATATGAGAGGCACATACGAGAGGCACCTTGAGGATCCTGAGTTTGTGGAGAAGGAGTCTGGGGGGTGCTGCCCGTGAAGCTTTGGGCCGCTAATTGCAAGGTGGTGGCCCACCCCCACTAGCTGCCCCACAGGAAAAAGATGAGACGGTCTGTTTCTGTGACATCTTACAGCTTCGGAAACCTGGCACAGGGTCGCGATGAGTCAGAATGTACCCAAGGCGGGCGGGTCTGGTTTAGAGGCTGGGGTAGTGATTAGGAGCTAGGCTGCTAACTGCAAGGTCATGAGTTCGAAACCATTGGCTGCTCCAAGGGAGAAATACAGCTGTTTCTGCTCCCATAAAGAGTTACAGTCTCAGAAATTCCCTGAAGGGAAATTGACTCCACGGCAGTGAGTTTGAGAGTATTTTATAGGGAAAGGGAGTCCTTAAGTTGTTAAGAATGAGCGCAACCAAGCCATGGACTCCTCAATGTTTAAGAAGAGATGCTGGGATATTGTGGATTGCATCAGTGCTATCCTGCACCCTGGTTGACTCACCCCTTCCTGATGACTCCTCTGTGAGAGGATGTCCTCTTGTCTACAGATGGGTTTGGAGTCTCTTCTCTGACCCACCTTGTCCTCAACGATATGTTTTGTTTGTTTGTTTGTTTGTTTTGGGTCTTCTGATGCCTGTTAATTGATCCCACCGACATCGCATGGTCACACAGGCTGGTTTGCTTCTTCCATGTGGACTTTGTTGCTTTTCAGCTTGATGGCCACTTGTTTATCTTCCAGCCTTTCAGACCCCAGACACTATATCTTTCTATAGCCAGGCATCATCAGGCTTTCTCCACCACATTTTCTTGTGTACTCATTTTGACTTCAGTGATTGTGTCAGGAGTGTGACCACCCCAGAATGCCAGGTTGTTAGAAAAAAGTGTTCTTGCATTGAGGGAGGGCTTGAGCAGAGGTCCAAAGTCCATCTGCTCTCTCAATGTATTGCCATATAAATATATGTACTTAGGCCAATACCTCTATTTTTATGAATTAATAGATTTACATGAGTACACACCTATGTCTTTTACCTTTATTCATAGCTTTGCTTCTTAGATCTTTCCTCTGTTTCCTTCTACCTTCCTCCTGTCCCGCCATCATGCTTATCCTTCTTCTGCCTCTTGGTAATTCCCTTTAGTTAGATTGCTGCTGCTCCAACATCACCAGGATCTCTACGTCTTCCTTGTTGTTGGGTTTAATTCCCTTGTTGTTCCCCTATCTATGGGCTTGTTTCCTCACCATTCCCTACTCCCACCCTCTCCTCCCCCCAAGTTCCTCCAGAAAGATTGGCCCCTTTGCTTTCTCCTCAGGCTTGATTCCCAGGCCTGCCTTGTATAAGTAGGCAGAACAGCAATGGAAACAAAACAAAATATAAAATTTTCTTTAAAAAGCAATATTCCAAAAAAGCAAGCATAATTCCAGGTCTATCCACTGACCTTTATGATTATTTGTCACCAGTCCGGGGTGGGGGGGGTTGGGGAACTGCCCCTCCCAGCCTAAATCTATTTTGAGGACTCCTCAAGGGCTTTGTGGTTTTGCTTTGTTCCTGTTGTGGAGGGTTCCTTACCACCACCCTCCACCTCCCTGTTATGCTATTATGACCCCGGTTCTGCATTTCAGCTCTGACTAGACCAGAATATATACATCAGGAAGATAAGAGCTCACAACACAGAGGATCAAGGTCCAATAAACCCCTCAGGAACAGAAATGGGGGTAATGATACCAGGAAGCTAAGGAGACAGTGGGGGGAAGAAGGGGGAAAGGGGATGGGTTACAGTGATGGATGTATAACCATCTCCACCCACCCTGCCCCTGAGGAGGAGGGACAACAGAGATGTGGGGGAAAGGAGACAGCGGTTGGTTGGGATAAGATATGAAATTATAATAATTTATAATTTATCGAGGGTTCACGAGGCCAGGGAAAGGAGGAAAAAAGAGGATTTGATACCAAGAGCGCAAATAGAAAGTCAATGTTTAGTAAAAGATGATAGCAATATATGTACTGATATGTTGGAAACAACTGATGTATGGATTGTTATAAAAGTCGTAAGGGCCCCCAATAAAATGATCTTGAGACATACATACATATGAATTCAAACCGAGATCCAAAATGTTTCCAAGAGTGGACACTTCCTTATTAAGATACACACAGATTTCTAAAGTAAAGGTTGCTGCTGCTTGTGCTTTAATGTTGTTAAGTGTGCTACATGTTAGGTGCTAACTGAAAGGTTGGAGGTTCTAGCCCATGTCTGCTCTGTACATATTAAGACACACTCACTGCTGGGGAGTCCACGCTGACTCACAACAGCCCCTGGTGGGTTTCCAGAATGGGAGTTCCATTCTTCCTCCTCTGGAGCTGCTGGAGCTGGTGGATTGGAATTGCATATCGTGATCGCAGCCTCAGGAACCCCTTTGCCCTTTGTGGTCACTGGGAGCCAGACTGGATATGGTGGCAGTGGGTGCTAATCAACCCTCTGATAAGCCTAGCATCCTATTTTTTGTTTTCCTTCTTCAACTAATACTGCCTTGGGTATTGGGTGAAGGTTTACCTCGCCATTTAATTGCTACACAGATTGCTCCATGACACTGTGTCCACCCTTCACAATGCTCCCTTTCCGTTAATCTAGCTCCCATACCCCCTGGCATTGTTAGAAAGGAATCATCGGTGGGGGGAGCTCCTCCAAGGGCTGACCTTTGGCATCCAGCGCACAATGGATGTGGAAGCCCTCTTTGGGAACCGCCCACTCGAGGGCATCACATCCACCCTGCAAGGTGCCCACCACCCCCCACCGTCCTGCTCGCTCTTTCAAACAGGAATACATAAGATTTCTCCAGTCTCCAGTTCTCCACCTGATCCTTCACTCATGGCAACCCACTGGATACCCACCCCTAGAGCCCATATGGGGCAGAAGAGAAGTGTCCCAAGTGTTTCTAAGGTGGCCAATGGGGGGGGGGGCGAGGGGGTGTCCTTAGATGTGCTGCTTGAGGAGGAACATTGGTGGGAGCTCTTAGACTCTTCAAACTTTTTCTTTAAACACAATAAATAAACATTTTAACACACTGAGGCTTTGAAGTAGGCAAGCAGTATAAACTAGCCTATCTTTACTGGTGCATCAATCTTCCTTGTTCTACTGTAAATACCCTTTCCCCCCAACAGTTTTATTGGCAAGTAATTTACACACCATGTTATTCAATAGTTCCATCATTCCATCAAATCGTGGAGAATTGTACCATCAGCCCCACATCACTTTTAGCGCATTCCCCACCTCCCTCATAGTTAAATCACCTTTAAAATGATTTATGCAACCACAATCTGTTCCTCCCCCTGTCTTCATTAGTACATATGAAATCCCCTTTCCTTTCCTGTGTCCCCTACTCCTCCCCTCCCCTCAGGTCTTTCCTGTACCCCCTTGTATCCATCATTATCCTTATGCAACCACTCCTCCAGTGCTTCACAGCTAGGAGACCCAATGATGCAATTAAAAAACAAAATTGGACTAAGTTGGTAAAGGTAAAAAACACATAGCACAAAGACAAAAAATACTAATAGTGCATAAGAAAGAAAGGTTACCAGTCAAAAACATTCCCGTCATGGAACCAGTGAGAAATCCCTGCACCCAGAACAAATGCCAGTCGCGTCTCAAGGGTGGTCCACCGGCCATGTGTCAAGTTCGATTTGGCTTCTTCAATATGACATTGGTGTCTGCCTGGCCTTAAGGCTGACCGGAGACTCTCGCCTATGTCTGGAGTGGGTCTGCCAGTGGCTTCGGGTGCCCGATAGCCTGCAGATGGGTTTTGGGTTCTCACCAATGCCCATGGACTCTTCAGATGATGGAGTTAGCAGACCTCCATTCACATCCCGGCTTGTCACTGACTTGCTGAGCCAGCGACGAAACACACAGGACACCCCTCCAAGTCTTCGTTTCCTCCTAGGTGTAGTGGGGCTGCTGCTGGTGGGGTTTGGAGACATGTAGCAAACAGAGCACACATGCAGTCTGTTTTCCTTCCTTCTTTATTTTTCGTCCTGCAGTTTCTTTTTATAGGCTTATCATTCAATTCAATAGTTCAGTCACATCAAGAAGAGTTGTACCCTCATCACCACAGTCCGTTGTAAGATGTTTTCTTCACTTCTCTGTTATCAGAACCTTGGAAAACATTTGGCTGCAAGCACTTTATCTGTAGTCGCCCCCAGATTCCCAGGAATCTAAAGGACCCTTTGCACATAACGTTCTTGAGTACAGGCAAAAATCGGTGGCTATTGGCTGACTCATGGGGATGCCCTGTATGTTGGGGATGTGTGTGTGCTGTACTCCTGGGGACTGGTTTTGCAAGAGCAGACTGGCAGGCCTCTAGGTGGGTTCAGTAAGCCGATGGCACTAACCCTGGCACTTCTAAGATATGCTCTGAGGGCTTCTGTTCCCTACTTCAAGCCTCATACCCTGACCCCCTCCACCTTCCCCCTGCTGCTTCTTTAGGGTGTCTGCAAAGCACGGGCATCCCGCTGGCTCCTTCTGTATCCCTGGACTGTAGAGCTTTGAGGGTTTGCAGCGGCACCCTATTAGCCCTGACTGTTAGTCATTTGCCTCTGGCTGACAGAGGAGCTGTGCTGGAGGGGCCAGGCAAAGAACTTAGTGGTTCTCCAGCTCAAGAGAACCACGTCCACCTCTTGTCTACTGTGATCAAAGCTTGACTGGAGTGTCTGGCACGTCGTGGGAACGCGGAGTCTTGCACACAGCAGATGTCTTGTTAAGGAGCGGCGCATGACATACCATCCATGAGGGAGGATGGAGGCAGCAGTGGTAACTCAAAGGATCCGGGCAAAGTGGCGCCTCTGTGACCTGGAGGCCACACGTGCCAGTGCTCACCCAGCACATCGGGGGCCAGGGACGCACGCAGGAAAGTTCCAGGGGGCTACCTGTGGAAGTTCCACTGTCCAACCTCTGTCCAGCAGCCCTAACCTGCATGTGCTTCCAAGTGTAACCAAGCCCCACTGTGTCTCTCTGGACAACGTGCCTGCTGTGCAGCAAACCAGAACCTGGGATTCGGTTAGAAGCCACAATGTATCTGAGACTGGATGTGTACTTTCAAACGTGTCAGTGAATTCTATTGATCTCTTGTGTTGGTTGGAAGCCAAAGTGGATGTCACAGAAGGACTTAAGCCCACTTCACTTTAACTTTTCCTTCTGTTAGAGCCACTCAGACCACTGGTGAGGGCTCATGGGTAATGGAACTTGGAGGGGTTTTGAAGCTGTGACCCTCTGTCTGTTTCTCCTTGCACCGCTCAGCTTTCTCTTTACTTGTTCTGTTTCTGTTTACATTGCCCTATTTATATTTATTGTTTCCATTTTGTTGATGGGAGATCTGACCTGCAAAGAAAGCTGCCCGCTCTCTCTTTTTCTATTGACGGGTGTTCCCCAGCACAGGCAAGGCAGCTCTCCAGGGGTCGGGGATGATGCAGGGACTGCAAACGCAGAGACCCGCACTGGACCGTGGGGCTCCGGGAGAAGCATTTTCAAATGCCAGGTGGCCTCTGAGCAATTTCTTTCTTTGTTTTTTAGGATAAGTTTGGGAACTTATGAAGGATGATGACCAGGAGAAGGATAAAGAAGATGATATCCTACTCATTCACTGCTGACTGATTGTCAGGTCTGCTTTTTAGATGAGGGTGGATACTGATCAAAGGAAGCAGAAATGGATAACAGACTCAGAGAAATTAAGAAACGTGTTCACTGTCACACAGCGGGCCCTGACACAGGTCTGAGACCAGATGTTTCTGGTCCCATCCCTATGTCTTTTTCATTCAGGATCTAGGCCAGGCCGTCAGCCCTGCATTCTATAGTGGCAGGCACCCCACAATGGCAAGTGGTCACTGGCTGGTTCTCCCCCAGCCTTGGGCAGCACACCAAAGTTGTGGGCAGCCTCCATTGTCCCCCATAAAAGCCATTGTAAGCACTCCCCCAAGAGCTGCTGCACTGCCAGCTGCTGGTTGTGGGTCTGAGGAGGGTCCTTCCAGCGTGGGGAATCATTGCTGCTGTGCTGCACATTCCCAGCCCCGGGAATGGCGGCGATGGCTTTTACGAGGTCCCGCTCCATGTGGCCCACAGCATCCATACTGTTTGCAACATGTGATATGGTCTTTGCTGCTTAACCAGCTGCACCAAAAGCCCCCAAACCAGTGAACCCATTCAGATCCATAGCAACTTTGTAAGGCAGGGCAGAACTCCCCCACAGGCTGTAAATCTTTAACAGAAGCAGAACCTCAGACTTTTTGATGAGCCGTCAAGCACTTAATGCCTGGACCCCCAGGACTCCTCTTGAACTACACTGATATGGAATGCTTTTTATGATGGATGGAGGAGCCCTGAGCTGGTAACTGAAAGGTCAGCAGTTCAAACCCATCAGCTGCTCTGCAGGGAAAAGATGAGGCTGTCTACATCTGCAAAGATTTAGTCTTGGAAGCCCACAGGGCCAGTTCTATTCTGTCCTAGAGGGTCACTCTGAGTCTCAGAATGGACCCGATGGCAGTGAGTTTCATTGTTTAATGGGGCTATCCTGCAGACCGACTGTGTGCCAGACACAATGTTAGATACTCTCCAATCGATCCCCAATAGCACGAGCTTGATCATCTTAGCTTTACAGAGGAGGACAGTATGGCTCAGTGGGATCAGACTCACTGGATGCAGATCTCCCTAAGCGACAAGATTTCCAAGGGAAGGGTACACCATCTGAGCCTTTTCATCCCCCACACCGAGGTAAGCACGGCTCTCAGCACATGCTAGGGACACAATACATGCTAAGGGATGGAGAAAAACCATTCTCGTAGCCTCGTTTTCTACTTATCCCTTCTTCCACACTGCTTGCTGTCTCCCAGATTTGCTGCGGCTCTTCCTGGCCCATGTTTTGCATTTGTGGTTCCCTCTGCACAGAATGTCTTTCCCCTTCCTCCGTCTACTGGTTCTCAGTTCCCATTGAGTCCATTCCACTCACGGCAACCACATGTCCGTCAGACGAGAGCAGTGCTCCATGGACCTTTCAGGAGCTGGGTATTTTTCATTTTTTGGAAGTAGATCACCAGGCTTTTCTTCCAAGGCACCTCTGGGTAGACTCAAAGCTCTAACCTTTTGGTTACTGGTTCGAGCATGTTAACCTTTCATTAGAATCAGCCATTCCCATTTCAAGATGTAGCTCAAATATCACTTTTTTTTCCTGTGAAGTTTAGAAAATTTGCTTTGATAAGGTTAGAATCCCACCCAGAGTCCCAGGATAATTCCTATACTCTTGCTTAGCACACAATGCCTCACTGGTAAGGGAGGGATTTATTTATTTCATCAGCTTATGGGCAGTGTTAAGATCTGATCACGTTGGGATCATCTCTGTGCTCATGCTGTTCCTATGACATAAACAAGCAAACAAGCATCAAGAACAGTCAACCCAAACCCATGGCCATCAACCTGTTCTGACTCACGGCGATCCCACGTGCTATGGAGAGGCCCAGCTCCACAGGGTTCGCCTGATGGCTGATAACATTATGGGAACATGCTACCTGGGCTTCAAGTCTCCAGCTGCCCACCGCACAGAGGGAAAACCATCCACACTGGTTGTCTCCATGGAAATATCTCTTAAGGATATCCACATCATGTTAGTGTGAGAGGAGCAGGTTCAGCACCCTGACTCTTGAGAATGTAGGAATCTTCAAGAAATGGAAACATGGGAAATTGTTAAGGAGTGACTGACTGGTTGTTCTAGTCTTCATAGCAGAAACCCTTCCCAATATCAATAGAAAATTGGCCCTTGACTCCTGCTTTGCCCTTTTGTGAGCTTGACATGAGCGGATCAATTCTTCCCTGTCTCTGTGTCTAGAGAGCTGGAGATGGAGCCCCACGCAGCCCTCCATCCTTGTCCTGAAGAGCTCAGTGATATTTGCCAATGACTCAGAAAAGTAGAGTGGGTTTCTGCTCATCAGCTTTGCAAATGACAAGGCAGTGGCAGGGAGGATGATGATGTTAGATGACAAGAATCGGGGTCCAAATGATTACAAATAGCTGGAATAAAGAGTCAACTCATTAACAGGGTTTCATGTCAGAGCCTAAGCCAACTGTACAGAGACTGCATCCCTTTCCAGGTGAAGTATCGTGTGCGAAGTGAGTGTGTACAAACTACCAGGGACTCTGGTTGGGAGTCTAACTCTACCAGAGAAACGTCTCTAAACTTCACAGAAAAGGCGGTGTTTGTGCTAAATCTTGGAAGAGGGCTGCTTGGCTCCAGTGGTTAACATGCTTAGCTTGTCAAGGATGGGATGACTTCGCTGAAACATGGGGGGCAAAGTCTTGCTTGCTCAGAAGTGAGCTAACGATGAGCCAGAATACGGGAGAGAGAGAACTCTCTGAATGGGAGCCCAGTGCACAGTATTTAAAATGGGGATTCTAAAGGAGGGAGATGATGGTCCCACAGAGCTCCTTAGTGGTCCGCCAATACTGGGAGGGATGATGATTGCCTCTGTTTCTCACTCTTCAAAAGGGACTTTGAAAAGTGGCCCATATCCCAAGAAGAACCTTGGAGGCACTCAATACACAAGAGATTCGGAAGATGTTACCCTACAGAGCAGGGGCTCAGGAAGAAACACAACCACCTGTTCCAAATACTCACGCTTAGGTCACATTGAAGGTGAGTTTTGTGAGGCTGATGGACAGAATCAATATTAAGAGGTAGGTGTCATGCAGACATATTTCTGTTCTTGGTAAGGAAGAAACTTCTCACGAGTCAACGGGGTTCTTCACCAGAGGGGTGAGCTGCCCCATGATGTGGTGAGCTCTCCATCACTGGAGGGATTTGTCAAGAGAGTGACGGAAAAGATTGGGGTGTTGAAAGGAGCTATCCACTTTTAGCTTAGAATGGCCCTTCCGAGTCTAAAATAGCAAAAAGTACTTGTCTTTCTGTGTAGTTACACAAGTACGTAGCACAGTGTCCTGGGGTAGTTGCATTCTTTCCTGTCCACTTAAAGATGTCTAAAAGTGTCTGGGTGGTATTCAACCTGTCAATCAGTCACAGCCTGATAGTGCCTCCTTGTGGGTGTGGCCTTCTTATCAGAAGGGCCTTGGGAACACCCCCTTCACTGTACCATCACCTTTCTGCTGGCAGACACTGCTGGCTGGGTCCACACAACTTTGCACCCACCGGCCTGTGCTCTTCCTGAATTCTTCATGATTGCATGCGGTTGTGTGAGTCTAAAGAGGGACTTATGGACTAGCATCATGACTTATGGGCTTGAGTTAGATGCCCATAAAAGGATGCCACCTTTATATGAAGCTCTTTCTTACCCATACATGAGGGACACTGGATTTGTTTCTCTGGTTGACCTGACCTAACACATCCTGGTACTTTAATAACCTGAGCTTTCCCAAGTACCCTAGCTCAGGGTAGAAAGAGGAGAAAAATGGATGAATGGACATTTGTATCCCAGGGATAGGAGACCTGAGTTTTCCACACAGAGCCCTCCTCCCTTGATGATGGAGGCCGTTTTCTTTGAAATCCGTAGATCACATCCTCCCAATGCCACAGTAACCCCCTGGAGGGTAGGATCCTGCGTGATTTGCCTCGGGCTCTTTCTTTTTCCATGGCTGAATGGTTCCAGATGCATGCTCTGAAGTCAGACAGACGGACATGACGCGAATGCCGATCCCCACCTGTATGCTTTGCTAGCCCTTAGAGTTTGGGCAGGGTGCTTGACCTCTCTGAGGTGCAGTGGTTTCATCTGTGGAGTGAGGATGAGGACGGTACCTCCTCCCACAGCCCCCCTGGAAGGATGAAATAAGACCTGCCAGGGAAGGACTTGGTCCCATGGTGACGCATGGGAAGGACGTGACCTACGTTGGCCACCGTGTCTCACTACAATCCATTGCTGTCAAGTCAGTTCTGACTCAAGGCAACTCCGGGAAGCTTCAGAGAGGAACTGGGATCCAGATAATTCCCATGCCAGGGTCTTTGGGAAGTGAATCGCCCAGACAGTCTTTCTTCTGAGGGGCCACAGGGTACGTTAGTTTGACCATCCAGCTTTCAGAGAGTAACCGTGTACTCGTCCAATCGCACCATCTAGGGGCCAGGGAGACCCTGCTTTGGTTATGGGATTGGCTTTGACTGCTGCCCATTGACCCCCCAAGCTTTGCTGGGACTCTGTTCTCTTTCCCTCTCCACCTGACCTCTCCCCGTGTGTCACACTAGGGGCCCTCTCTCAGCATCCCAGCTCCCTCCTGAATGATCCCCACCACATGTGGCGGTGGCCATCGTCTCTCTCCCATCATCCCTCACGCACATCACTCTCATTTTCCTCCCACACAGAACTGTTCCAATCGTCATTTTCCGATTTCTCTCATTTCAGGGAGAAAGCTGTTCCCTCGTCTGCCTTGCATTTTAACAACTTCCATTGCTATTGCTCATTTTGATCTGTTTAATAACATGTTTTAAACTAATCCCTGGTAATAAAAGGATTTCATTACTAATGGAGACAGCTGCGTAATGCTGAGAGTTCATTAGCTTCACTTTGCTGATGAAACCCGCTGGAGATGAAAGTTGTGGGACTCTGTACAGGTTTGGTGGGGAGCCTCATCTGGCAATGCCTGGCAGGAGAGCATCTCCATTTCTGGATGGCCTCTTCCTCAGGCTGCAGAGAAAGTGGAGTCTGTGTCTGCAGAGGCTCCATGGAAAGGGCTGAGGACTTCCCGTTCATGGCTGGCTGATGGTTCCGGAGAGGGGCATCAGAGTCTTCCTGAAGACAAGATAATGGTCTGGGAGTGAGGGTTGCTTCCCTATGCTGGTGAGGGAGCAAGATTCATGGGCTCTACTTTCCCCAGTCTACTGTAAGGGGTGATTGTATCCTCTCTGCCACAGCTTGTTATGATTTACCATAACTGGACTTTGACTAGATTTAGATCCACCCCGCACATCACATTCAATTATCTAGCAGACCTGGGCCACTTAGAAGGCCGGGACTATGTGTTAGTCATCTTTGTGTTCTCAGTGTTTAGCCAGACCTGGCACATTGATGGTGTTTGTTGAGTGGAAATAATTATTTTCCATCTGCATTTAGAATGCTCTGTCTCCCTCTGATGTGTGTACCTACACCTCTAAGTTGCTCACAGATATTTCTATTTCCACACCTAAAGACCCACTGGTAACTTCAAAGCATCAAGTAAAGTGACCAGATTTTAGGGGGGACACCATTGATCGGGGGTGGGGGTTCTTGATTAAAAATTTGATCTATATGGAGCAACAAAAATTTTCATAGAAACACAAAAATAGTATTGCAATATAACTATTTTAGCTTTAAAATGCTGTGGGATGTTGTTAAATTGTTAAAAAGCAGGACATCTGGTCACCTTAAAGGCTACTTGTCTCCTGTTTACCTCTGACTTCACCTGCCTAGATCCAGATTGATCATCTTCCCTTTGACCTCTGCTCCTTATCCCACGCGTATGCTTCCCAAGTATTACTGTATTCTAGTGCATGGGACCCCTGCACTTTCATTGGTCACCCACGAGTATCCTTGATATCGCCGCTATCTTATCAATAGGCATCAATGCCAATCAAATCACCAAGTATGTTGGTTTTGACATAGTAGATTTTGGGTCTGTTTCTCTTTGCCCACTCTGCTACCACGTTTATTGAAACGACAACCATCTGTCACATCGATTCTGAATTCTACCCGCCACCGTGTCATTCTTCTACCAGGGACAAGGATGCTCTCGCTTGTTATTTCATGCCCCTTTTCCTAAGAACAATGACCTCCACCGATGACCTTAACATGGCCAAATGGTCCCTGGCAAGAGTATGCCCCTTCTAATCCCTTCGGCTTCATTTGACACTATTGCTCAGTCTAGTTCTCAGATGCGCTCCCCACTCCTACCAGTCCTCCTCCAACATGGCAGGCTATGACCTGCACCAGGACCTAGGCCTTTGCATCTCTCTCAAGGTGTCTGCGTCCTTGAGTCACCACCTGAGGGGTGGATGGACTCTGTTCCAAGCACACTTTGTGTTGACCTCCCCCGCCCCTCTCCCCAGAGCAAAGGTATAAGAAAGGCACTAGCAGATCACCATTGTCATATGAAAAACCCGAGGAACAAAATGATTAAGGTATTTGTTGAAAGGATTGAGACCTAGTGCCGCCTCCAAATTCTTCCTGGAATCTGATGAAGCACTAACATAAGAATATTTCACCTTTTTTCCTCCTCTGGTGCCCCCGCTGGCAGAAGGGTTTAGTTTAGTTTTTCATCCCAAACTTGGGTTCAGACCCCAAGAGTAATAAATTGATGAGGGAGATGACGATGAACTTTTATCGTGATCATCTTTTGACAACTCCTTCTGCATTGTTCTTGCAAGAAATACACTCTTCTACACCTACCCTAACACCATAGCCTGGGTAATGGTCCCCAAATATTTCACATCCTCATCATCTGAACCTTCAAATGTAACCTTAGATGGCAAAGACTTTGTAGGTATGGATACAATAATAGTCTTGAGATCCAGATAGTATCCTGCATCATGGAGATAGATTCTAACTGGGTGCTTTCTTATCCTTGTAAGAAGGAGACAGAGGGACATTTGACAGCACCGTGACCCTGTTTGACAGACACCGTGACCATTGAAGCAGAGAGCAGAGTGATGTGGCCATTAGCTGAGGAACACTGGTAGCTCCCAGAAGCTGGAAAAAGCACGACATGCAGCTTGTTAACATCTTTATTTCTTCCCAATGATACTAATGATGGACTTCTGACCTCCATAATGTAGAGGAGGCAAAATTTGGTGGCTTTAAGACAGTTCCTAAAGACAATGGGTTTTTTTTGGGGGGGGTGGTGGAAGGAGGTATCACTGCTCTGGTGGAAGTAGGAAGCCCAGCCTTGCTCCTGGAGGGCTGCTGCTGGATTTGAACCACCAAGCCAGTGGGCCACAGTCCTGCACTCAACCACTACACCACCGGGACAACCACTATACCACTGGGACAACCACTACACCACTGGGACAACCACTACACCACCGGGACAACCACTCAGCCCCAGGACAATGTTCTGCATCCTAATTTAGTGGGTAATTAGGTCTAAACGAGGGTCTTAGGTACTTGTGTGCAGCTATGACAGGTGCAGCTATTGGTATCTCCCTCTCTGCAGACAAGAAGAGTGAGGAAAATGGAAAGACATATGGAAGCATTTAGTTCAATGAACTAATGGACTGTGTGAATACCAGCCTCTTCCATGACCCTGGGACCAGAAAAACTAGATGGTGCCTGGTGACCACGATCAATTGCTCTAAAAAAGGACAACATCAGATGGTCCTGGACAGAGTGGGTGGAGAATGTAGAACACAGATGAGGGTCATCGGGCTTACTGGTTGGGTAGAGACTGGTGGAACCCCCAAGACTATGGCCCAAGGATGCGTCAGCTTTCAGGACTAGAACTAAATTCATTCCTAAGTTACAATAACCAACTGCTTAGGGTCAAAAGGGCAGCATTTGCATATGCACACAGTACAGAATGTTAGGAATGAGGGATGAGAAAAGGAAACAGGAAAGAAGTTGGGTAAGTGATGGTGCTTTAAGAGGATTGGAATAGTTGAGGCAAAACAAAATATGCATAAAAAACTAATGATTTACTCTGTAAACCTTCACCTAAATTCGCAATGTAAAAAATGCTTCTAAGAGTTTCTGTTGCTTTGAGGCACCAAGTTAGTAAATTAGCAGCAATGGGAAACGAATACACCATGAATGGCCTTGAATCTCTCTGGTCATGCTAATGGTCTAAGGTCTGCCAAGCTGGGCCATTCATCTCACCTTATTCAATTAGCCATCGTGAGCACCACAAGGAGTGAGCACATGGTCCAAGGAGAGACCATTATAATCTCTCCCCATCCCCTCACCAACTGAAGCTCTAGACAAGAAACCCCCCCTCCCTCTCTGACTATGAACGTGTGAGAATGAGCCCAGGGCTCCTGGGAATGCCTTTATTAGATGTGTCGAATAGTTAGTCTGAGAGCATGAAGCTTGTTCCTCAGAGAAGCAGAGAAGGGGAGTTGGTAGAAGGTCCACTTCCAACCACTCTGGAAACAAACCATTTATCTTCAAACTTCCACTCCCACACAAACACATGCTCCTCTGATGGTTTTTAGCCTTTTCTCATAGTTACCTATTTCCTACGTTAAGCCAAGGTGGGTTTTTGACACTTGCAACCAAAGAATAATAACCAATGCAGGACAGAGCTTAGACCAAGCTTTCTTGTGGGTAACTCATGAGAGGCTTTGAAGCCAGGGCAAAGGTCAAAGGGCCTAGACACACAGATCATTGGAATTCTAGGCCCAATGAAGGGAACAGAGCTAACATGGGTGTTGCTGGAGGAATCTTTGCAGTCCAGGATGAACCACGGAGGAGCAATAAACTGAGATCCCAGGTACAGGAAAAACCGGAGGAAACAGGAAGCCAGTTGCCCACTGAGAAACAGGGTCTATGAATGAGGGAATGGAATCAGAGTTTAAACTGTAAGCCCTTTGGTGTGCGGAAAGCTATGGATGACAGTGGAAGCCCAACACTTATCTGTAGGGTCCCCATAGGGCTTAAATTTCCAATAAATCCCCTCTGACCATAGTTGAGAGATATGAATAGCTTTATTTTCAGAGAGAGAACATTGTAAAGTCAATTATGACAGATGTAGTTAGATTAAAATGTAATGTCTTATCATTTGCTCACCCTTTTGACCTAATGTAAAGTTGTTACAGCTTTAGAAAAAAAAAGCAAAGGGGAAATACACGTGGAGTAAGCCTCTGATGGAGCTCCACTGACCAGCGATGTGAATTGCTTTGCAAGGAAAGCAGGTTCTTGTGAATGTAGTTAGGCTAAATGTTAACACCTGATCGCCTCCTTGACTCATTTTAAACTTATTCTAGGTTTTAATATTTTCTGTTTGATTGAGGTTTTTCTCTGTCTTCCTTTTTTACTCTTTTTACTTTTGTTTCTGTGTGTGATATCCAGGATAGGTAAGTCTGTTGAGACGGCAACTAGTTAATGGTTCTTTGAGGTTGGGATGAAACGGGGAGCTGAGAATCAAGCGTCCAAAAAGGGAGAAAATGTTTTGAAATTAATTGTGGTGATGGCTGCACAACTCTTCTTAATAGGGTTGAAGTATGGAGCTATGTAATTTGTGAATTATATGCCAATAACACTGGGTGGGTTTTTGTTGTTGTTGTTTTTGAAAGACAGAAATTAGGTCTGTGAAAATGTCCCTAGCCATGTGTTGGGCACATTCTTGCTATGAGAGATATCAGCACTTCAGAAGGCAAACGCACTTCATTGGGTCATTTCCAACTCAGAGCTGGACCCTATTGGACAGGGTAGCCGCACCTGATAGAAGCAGAGAGCCTCTTCTTTCTCTGGGAAAGCTGCTGAGGACTTTAAAGTGCTGATGTCCTGTTAAGCAGTTCAGCACGGAACCATGATGCTGAGCAGCTCTTAAGGAGACACATTTTCATTGGGGATGATCATCCATCCACAAAGACTCTGGACTACATCCCCAGGGATTACAGGATGCCCAGAGCTGTCTCCTAGGGGAATCGGCTAGTTATTGCCATGAGGTAGCCTAGTGCAGCAATCACAGGGATTTCTCCATCAGGACAAGCTAAGCTAGACTGTGACAATACATGTACCCCTAACTTCCCGAGACTTCATCCTGCAAAGATTTATTTCTGGTCCCCACGAAGTTCAGTGCCGAAGTGCTATTTTCCATGCGGAAATTCAGCAACCCAGACTGCTTGCATCTTGCAATCGCCCCCATCTCAATACATGGACCTCTGTGGATATCGCAGCAGGGCAACAGTTCGTAAAGAATTTCCATCCACCACGCAACCGCCTTCAAGCCAATGAGAAGACATTATCCTTTCGACTGATAGCTCACAGGCCAGAACCTGTCACCTGAGCTATGACTTAATCAGAAAGAAAGCTTGCAACTGTGTTTTGAGGCCTGGAGGAAGGAGGGGTTTATGGCGCTGATCAAGGAGGGCTGAACAGACAAATCTGTCTCGGACATAGGACTGTCAGAATGCTCTTAGAAGGAAGGATGGGGAGACTGTGCCTCGTGTACTTTGGATGAGCTGTCAAGAGAGACCAGTCCCTGGAGAAGGACATCATGCTTGGTGAAGCAGAGAGGGTTAGCAGAAAAGAGGAAGACCATGGACAAGATGGGCAGACATAGTGATTGACGGATGGACACAGTCACTGCTGCAGTGGGTGCAGACACAAGAACAATGGTGAGGACAGTGCAGGACCAGGAGTGTATCATTCTGTCATGCCGCAGAGTCGCCCTAAGCCAGAACCGACCCCGCAGTGACCCCCAATGACAACCTACTAAAGGAAAGTTGCTCCAGTTCTGCCAGTGGATTCTAGAACCCCAGGGAAATCCCATCTTCTGTGAAAAATTGCTGGATAGGGTTTCTCTAAGTATGTCATCCTAGCAAAGGCAACAGGAAGAAACCATGGAGCTAGTTCTTATCAATGCGGCGGGAAAGGAGATTAATGACAGCGCTCCTAGGATGAAGACACCTAGCCCATTAATTAAATCTGTCTGCAGAGGAAAGCCCAAGGAAGAGGTTTGGAAAGGACATATTACAATAGCCCCTGACAAAAAGACTCTCCTATGTCTTCATGCATGCATGCATATCGCCAGCCACAGATGCTTAAAAAGCCTGAGACTTGCCAAGCTATCAATTAATAGGAATGATGAGCTTCTAGGAGTGAGAATTGAACACAACAAGCCTTTCCCAAGGATTGCGAGGCAGTAATGGTAATGACTTAGCAACTATAAAATTAATGAGGCAAGTATAGAAGGTGAAGCCTGTGCACATCTCAGTATGGAAACCAGGCATTCATGGCAGATTGAGACACCTGCCCGAGACAGGAGAGCAGTGTTCTTCTGCGTGAAATGCCCTTCTCTTCCATGCATCCCCTAGCTAATTCCTCTTTTGCTTTCAAAACTCAGCTCTGGAATTCTGTTTGTAGTTAAATAGCTTGGCCATTTTTTAAAGAGTGGACATGTGCTGTATCAGTCTGTGGGTCCCCAAACACCGTAGTTTGGAAGCCTTGGCCTCAAGGTCTTTCACAAAGTTGGAAATGTCTTATCTGAAGGCTCAACCGGGGTCTCCTATTGTTGGCAGAATCGGTTTCCTACAGGCTGTCAATTCCTTGGTCACTTTGGACCGAGGGGCTGTGTTAGGTCCTCTATCTGGAGCAGCTCACAGCATGGCAGCAAGCTTCCCGCAGACTGGGTGAGAAAGGGAGGTGAAATCGTGCCAGATGAAAGGCGAGTTCTCGCTAAACCTAGTTTCAGAAGTGATATCCCATTGCCGCTTTATTCGTTATTAGCAAGTCATGAGAGACCCACCCACACAGAATGGAAGGGGATTGCACAAGGGCAGGAGTGTGGGAGGCAGAGGTCACTGGATACCAACTTAGGTGCCGTTCATCCATGTGACAGGAAGAGACAGTCAGTCGGCTGCAGAGAGAAGGGAGGAGGAAATGTTGTCTTCCCTACAACAAATCTAACCAATTGTCCCCAATCCTCTTCCCACAAGGCTCCGGAATTTAGGAAGGATCTTGTCTAATGTCCTCACTTTAAAGATGAAAGGGGGGAAAGCCCAGGAGCATGTGTAAGACCTTCCAAAGAGGATGAAGTCTTCGGTAAAGTGAGTTTTTGAATACAGGCTGCCTGCTTCTCACAGAGTGAAGGGTCAACTAGCAACTTCTTGGTCAAAGATTTGATCTTGACCAACTTCTTGAGCTCTCTCACCTCTTTTGGATTCTAAGAGAGGTCACCAGTCGGGTACTGCTCTCTCTCTATCTCTCCCTCAATGGCCAGTACTTTGTATCAACTCAAAAGAAAAGATTACAGTAACACAGAGCCTTCGTCTGTAACCTCTGTCCTTTCCTGACGTCTAGGTCTCTTGATGATTGTTTCTGGTCTTGAAGTGTCTCCTTTTACCTCCCTTGAGGTGGAGTTGAGCTTCTTTGCCTTGCATGATAGTTAGGTTTTCTTGTGCCAACAAGGCTCCCTTAGGAACATGTTGGGGGAGTTTGTCCTGTCAATTACTTCGCAGCTTGATTGGAGGGCAACCAAGATAAATGGCTCTCAGAAGGCTGATCTCTCTCTCTCTCTCTCTCTCTCTCTCTTTCAGCTTCACTTTTTTTGATGAGGAGTCACTTTGATGGCATGTTGATGGCAGCCAGAGTCCTGGAGCTGCTCCCACTGCCATCACATCCACATGACTCTGCACCCACGAGCCTGTGATCTTCCTGTAGTCTACATCATTGCACGTGACTGCGTGAGTTTGAAGTGGGGTTTATGGACTAGTATTGAACTTAGGGCTTATATCCAAATTGAGGACTTGCTCTAGATCTGACATGTTTTCCTGATATATAACTACTTCTTGATAAAGAGCTCTCTCACATATAGCATGAATGACCCTGGATTTTTTTTTTTTTTGCTACTCAACCCGGTCTAACACACCATGTCACTTGGACCTAGATGCAAAATGGTAAGAAGAACAGCAATAACTATTTACTGAGCATGTACATGCACCATGTCCTGTGGTGTGGGAGTCCTCTTATTTTCTTCTTTAATCCTCCCAACAGCACTGTACTGTAAATAATAATGTTCACACTTTAGAGATGAGAACACTAGGTTTGGGAAGGTTAAGTGGCTTGTGTGCAATCCCATAACTAGTAACTGCTCCACTTTCTCTTGATTCTAATACCTGTGTCTGAAACCATTATATTCATGATCATTCCCTTCAAACCAACCCCTCAGACTTTTCCCATTTCGTCCCCCAACCTTTCTGCAGTTTATGCAGCTTCAAGATCTTGGTGTTGAAAGCATGCCATATCATGGGACGCCTCTATGTCATCATGTGTACCTCTGCCTAGAAGGTCCTCTTCTTCATCATTAGGATGGACGATGCCTCCCAAGTTCCAGGGAGTTCCCTGCTCCCCCTTGTCCTGGCCACTCAACCACTAAGATAGATCATCACTTCCTCCCTGGTATAACATGGGCGGTTCACAGTGAGATTGACATTGGTCTCATTGGCTAGATGTTTACCATAGGAGCCATGGCACCTCATTGTGTAATGAATGGTGCCTTGGGTGACTCTACTATAGCTGTTAGAGTCTTTCACCCAAGCTGTTCTCCTCTGAAAATTCTTTCTGCACTGCCTGTCTTCTGGGAGAAAGGACACTGTGATGGTTACGTAATCTGTGACAGTTACATAATCTGTCAACTTGCAAAGGAGTGGAGTCCAGCCTGACAATCAGGTCACAGCCAATGAGAACTCTGTGTGGATTTTCTCCTGAGGATTCTGGGAACTACTGTCTTCCTCTCTGGAGTCAAGACACACAGCCTCTCTCTGCTTCATCTCCCTGCGAGACATTCCCGATGACAAGCCCCATGGAGCTATGCTGATGGAGCCAGAGCCCTGGAGCTAAAGGAGCCACGTGGAGACCCACACCAGCACTACAATGTGTCCATCGCCCCTGGGTCCACAAAACTTTCCACAAGATGCCTGTGTGATCTTCCTGTGCTCAGTGTCATATCATGTGTGGCATGAGTCTGAAGAGGAATTTACAGACTGGCATCCAACATATGGGCTAATTACTATATTTATGGACTTGATCTGGACTGGGTTGGGATGTTCCATTAATAGACAATTACTCTCTGACATAGATAGGAGTGTCCTGGATGTGTCTCTCTAATCTAACCTACCTCAGACTAACGCACCCACCTCAGCAGCCCCTGTCCTGGCAGCAGATGCCTGATGTCTCATGAGTCATCTTTGAGGCATCCCATTCCTTAACACCCTCAGCTAATCAGTAGACCATCTCTGCAGACGTTTTCTTGACAGCTTTCTCACCTCTCTTCTTTATTTCCCATTTTCCCAGCCTCCCTCCCTAGGCTGTGTCTCCTGGCCTCTCTCGTGGCCCATTGCAATCACCTCCAAACTCATCTCGGGCTTCTCTCTTCACTCCCCCCGTCCAGTTCATCCCGGTGATTTCTACTCCGTTAAGACCTCTTTGTACACATTGCCCGCCTGCTGAATGGTTCCCTGATGCCTGCATAATAAAGCCCTGGTTCTCTCTAGCATGGCTTTCAATAAACTTCTCAATATGCCTTAATGGACCCCTCCAATCTCATAGTCACTGCAGCACTATATAAATTATCTGTTCTAGCCAACATGTGCAATTCACGAAGTCTTTAATGCTCCATCGAGTCCCACTTCCATGTCATTGCTCATGCTGGTCCTCCTGCCTGGATTGCCCTCCCTCCTTCTCTCCACATATTTGAACTCTATCCTTTCCTCACATCCCAACTTAACTCTCTCGTCCTCCGTCAGCCTTCTCTGACCACTTGACCTGCAATAGCTTTTCTCATCTGGTGTAGAGGAACAGGCTTGAACGTTACTGTCAAAGAGATGTGGATTGGAATGCAAGTCTGGATGAGCTGTAGGGCCTTGGGCATGTTGTAGAACCTCTGAGGTGCAGCAGAATGAGAGCCAATCATACCTGTGTTGCACCGTCTGTCTGTCAGTTCATCCTACTGAAGTGGTTTGGATGTTGTAACGATCCTATTGAATCTCAATTTACCTGTTGTATTTCATTTACCTGAAACTTCCAGACTAAGAGAGAACGGGGGAAACAAAACACCTCATGATCTACTTCTAAAAATAAGCCAAGGGACATCCCATGCAGGACTCAGAATGTGGCCCCATACTTGTGCGGGAAGATGAGCCCCCCGAGCCCTTTCAGAATACCCAGCGGTCACCGCCATGGAAGAGAGTTCACAAGTGATCGGGCAGCTAGCATAGGGCCAGGCGATGTTTTAGTCTACTGGGTGTAGGGTTGTCATGTGTCAAAGCTGTCTTGATAGTGACTCACATCAGCAATAAAACCAGCGTCAGAGGTCTGGGAAGAGGATGAAATGAGGGCGCAGGTAAGTCTGTTGCATGAGCCCTCTTTCAAATGTCGCAAAGCGAGGATGTCCCTTTGAGGAATAAGGCACGCCCAGTCCAAGCTCCCTCCGTGTGGCTTCTGGGGACGGAAGACCAAGGACGAATCGATGCGGCTGCTGGCAAAGAACGGTGAATGTACCATGGGCTGCCATAAGAGCTGCCATAAGAGCAAACTCACGTGCCTTGGAAGAATAACAGCCAGAACACTCCTTAGAAGATAGGATGGCAAAACTTCGGCTCACGTGTGTGGGACATGTTGTCAGGAGAGACCAGTGCCCGGAGCTGGACATCATGGTTGGTACAGGGGAGTGGCCACTAAAATTAGGAAGACCTCCACCCGACAGATGAACAATGAAACAATGGGCTCAAACACAGTTGCCATTGTGGGGATGGTGCAGGACGGAGTGGGGTTCCGTTCAGTTGTGATCCAGACCCGACTCAATAGCATCCAACAGCAATAACAACAAGTGCTGAAAGGGGTCTGCTTGGACCATAAGTGGTACCAGCCTCAGGTTGTAAGATGGAGCCAGGAGCTCCGGGGGGGGGGGGGGGCTGACCAATAGACTCACACTGCCCTGCTCAATAGCATGGCAGATGCATCCATTCTCTTGAGGGGTGAACGACCTCTCTTTCCCTGCTCTCCAAGAACCCAGGTATCTAGGCTTTGACTGAGACCATGCCTGGGTGCCAGTCACCCTGGGTATAACAAAAGGGAGTCTGGTCCTGAATTTGCACCCTGCCCCCTTTCATTTTCAGCCGTGCGGTCTTGAGAGTGTCCCCTCACCTCTCAGCACCTCTCTTTCCTCCTATCCAGAGAGAGATTAAATATGGAACTTACTTTATCAGGTTAATGCGACCATAATTGAGGCACCCGTAAGGAGTTAAGCACACCTCAGGCAGATAGTAAGCCTTTAATAAATGCTAACAATTATGTTTTCTATCATTCTTCTCTAGTCTGGCTTCTAAAGACCTGCCTTTGTCCCCAGGCGAAGGGGCTGAGAGTGAAAACAGAAAGCGATGCTTCACTAATCATGGCTGGAAGACCCCAGGTGGGAGCGAAGGGAAGTGAACGCCACAGCATCTGTTACAGAGGGAGGCTTGGGTGGGAAGGATGTTACAGAACACAGCTCAGAACTGGGTCACCCATCAGGAGGGGCGGGAGCACTGGCCCTCAACCGTGACTGCATGCTGGAATTGGGTCCTTCTAATAAATGCTCGTGCTTGGGCCCCACCATAAGCTGTTGATTCAAATGGTCAGACTGAGTAGTTTTTAAAAAGTCCCTTGAGTGGCTTTATAGTGCAGTTGGGACTGAGAAAGCCTAAGCTAAAGGGAGGCCGAGGTTAAAGTCAGAGGGCTGTGGCCCAGGAAGGCAGGAGAAAAGGCTTAGGAGTAGGGAAGATTACACGAGGATGACCCAGGAGACAGGCCTGTGAGTCACTTGGGAGCAAACTGTGTGGGGGAGTGAGTGTCTCCTTCAAGTCTGCACCCTAGACACCTCATTTGTCTCACTTCAGAACAAGTCCTATCTGAAACACTCTGGGGGCTCCTGACAATGTCCTCAGCATGTCTCTAGGGTGCCTGTCTAGGTGGGCCACTTCTTTTTTAAGGCAGACATACAAAAAGGACAGGAGTAAATTCTTACCAGTTCCCATCCACTCATCCATCCAATAAAATGCACCGTGGGTCTGTGATGTCCCAGGTACTTAGCCGGGTGTCTAATCCACTGCCATTCACCCTTGCCTGCCCAGGCATTTCCCTCAAGATCACTAATCATGGCTGGAAGGCCCTGGGTGGGAGTGGAGGGAAGCTAACACCACAGGACTCCTGGTGGCCTGATTTGTGACAGAGTAGAAGTGCTTCACATGCCTGTCTTGATCCTCATCTGTCAAGGAACAGGCTTCCAGGTCTTTCTACACTGTCACTATGGAATGGGGGGAGGGGGAGAAGGGAGACCACTGGCATTCTCTAGGTTCACATCCTTGCTCTTCAATACTTTAAAGTCCTTTGAGAGCAGCTCTGCTCAAGGAAATATGTCACTGGATCACTCCATTGCTGCCTCCGGGAGCATTGACTGTGAAACCAAGCCAAATGAAACCCTTGATAGCTTCGATTTTTTTTTTTTTTTACCAAAGATCATGCTGTCTTCTATCAGTCAGATTTTATTTGCTTTGTATCGACTTGTAATCCACCCTGAAGGCTGTATTTTTGTATCTACACCATTAAGTGCTTTCGGTCTTCCTTACTGTCAATAAGCAGGATCTGTCGTCTGCATGTCACGGGTCTCCCTCCATTCTTCACGGCCTGTCCTTTGGATAGTTTCACTCCTCAAATTATTAGCTCAGCAGACAAGTGGAGTACATACGGTAGAAAGACACGATCCCTGTGTGTGCGTTTCCTGATGCTAAACCACACGCAGTATTTCCTTGTTCCATTCAAACACCCACCTCTTGGTCTAGGCACAGGTTCTGCATGAGCACGAATCAGTGAATTCTCATCTCTTTTCATCACGTTTGCACAGTGCGCTATGACTCACAGTGCCATGTGCCTTTGCATAGTCAATAAAATTCAAGGAGACGTCTTTCTGCTATCCACCGAGCTCATTTGACATAGCAGCAAGGATATCTTTCATTTCTGTCAGTTTCCGGTCAGTCAATGTACTACTGAACCATTATCGAATTATCTTCAGCAAATTTTTAAATGCATATGATGCTAATGGTATCATTTGATAGTTTTCATAGTTTGTTGCATACGCTTTCTTTGGAATAGGTACAACAGTGGAGCTCTTCCAATCATTCGGACAGGTAGCTGTCTTCCAAATTTCATGGTCTAGATTAGTGAGCGTTCCAAAGGCTGCATAGATGTGGTGAAACACTTCCATTGGCCTTCTGTCAGTTCCTAAAACCTCGATTTTTGCTGGGACCTTCCATTGTCAAACGCAAACCACTTGTGCCACCCTATGATGCACCCTGACTGGACTGTAGTGTTAGTTAACTCTGTGGGTACTCATGGGATCTTCTTTACCATATCGTCAAATCCGGGGAAGGGCCCTGTCTCCTCTTCAGTTCTGGAATAGCACAGGCAGGATGAATGAATGTTGATGTGGGCGGCCATAACGACCACGTGGGCTTTTCTGAGGAGAGACCCAGGGATCTGGAGAAAAAGAGCAATTACCGTGGCACTCACTAGCGTGCTCTGTTTGCTTAACCTCTAGGAACTGTAGTTACTAAATTTGTGAAATGGGACCATCAGATGAGCTGTTGGTGATTAAATGATCAAACCTCCACAGAAGGCCAGGGCCATGATGGGGGCTCGTAACAAAGGCTAGCAAAGTAGCAAATGGAATCGATAGAATTTTTCAATTACCTTGAAGCTCTTATTTTCCAATTCTTGATCAACTGGGGAGAAGAATTGGGTGTGCCTGACTCTCAACTAAGCCCTTACCTTTACGAACCAGAGGAACTTTGAACCCGCGGTCCCAAGGATTGTCACTGTGAACTATGAGCGGCTTTCAAAAAAGCAAAAAGATAATGGAGACTTTCCCACAAACTTGTGGAAGTCTCTTTGTACCTCATTCTCTTATTTTATAAGTACAGAGGTCCAGAGAAGAACAGCACCATAACTGAAGCTAGGAATGGATATACCTCAGGCTTCTGGGGAATGAAAAAATGGAGCATTTCAACATTCTGAAATGATCACCAACGCGGCAAAGACACTTCTTTGGGTATCTACTACCTGCGCCCAAACCCAACGTGCCGCCATTAAGTAGATGGGTCACTCTATCTCATAGTGAGCCCCAACCCCACCCCCGCAGGACTCGGCGGAACCGCTCCTGTGGGTTTTTGAGACTGTTTCTCTTTACAGGAGTAGTCAGTTTCACCTTGAGGCATGACTGGTGGTTTCGAACTGTTGACCTTGTGCTTAGCAGCCAAACTCGTAACCACTCTGCCATCAGGTCAGCACTGACTCAGGGTGATGCCCTAGGTCAGAACGGACCTGGCCCTGCGGGATTCTGAGACCATAGCTTTTCGTGGGAATGGAAAACCTGATTCTTCTCCTGAGGTGCGGCTGGTGGCTTCACGCTGTTGACTTTGTGGCCAACAACTCAGTGAGGAACCACCATGCCATCAGGACTTCCTGTTAGGAGGCTAGAGAAGTCTGAATTCAGGACACTGGCTCTAGGGGACAGCTCTGGAGGGACAGATCCGTGTCTCTTTTCAGCTCCTCTCAAAAGGTTCCTGGGAAATCACATGGCACATATCTTCCTTTCTGTGCTTGCTTAATTTGCTCTTTTATAGCTCAAAAGAGATTGATTTAAGACACACCCTACACTAATGTTGCCTCATTAACGTAACATAGAAAACCCATTCCCAAGGGAGACTGCAACCACAGCGAGAGGAATTAGGTTTTACGGCATATCATTTTGGGGGACATAATTCCATCCATAACAGCAAGTATTATGATTATTATCCCTATTTTACAGATGTGAGAAACAGGTTCTCAGAGTGTAAGTTACTTGCCTAGAGTCTCATGGGCTTGAACCCACGGGGGTTTTATGACTTCAGTGTTCACACAATCTAGGTTTTGCTCATAGATGCTGTTGAAGAGCCATTTATATACACTGCAGTGTCTAGGGCTGGTCTGGTCCTGAGCCACACATCTGAGGGCAAGGTAGCATTTCTCATCTCATAGGGACGCATTAGACCACTTCTCTGACAGCTTCCACACCTTGCTGAAAATACATCAGAAGGAATATTAGTGGTTGAGACAGGCATTGGGAAGTTCACCTAGCCTCACTTCTCTGCCTCTGTCTGTGCCTAAAATTCTGTTTTCAGTGGCTCATTCCTTTGGTTGTGTTGTGGCTCTCATCCTAAGCAATGGTAGGAAGATGAGCTTCAGTCTATGCCCATAAAGAGCTTCAGTCTATGCCCATAAAGAGCTTCAGTCTCAGAAACCCACAGGGGTTTCTGTTCTTTAGGGGGATAGAAACCAGTACTGAGTTTGTACTGAGTCACTGCAGCAGTGAGTTTGGTCTTGGTTTGGAGGTACGTAGGCACGGTCAATCCCGATCACTTGAGGGGAGTTCATACTTTCCCCCTCTGCCTGTTGAGCTCTGACTCCCCTTTCAAGACCCAGCACAAATGTCACTAAGGACTTAGAACATACTCTGCGTCATCCACCTATGTGCTAAGAGTTAGAAAAACAATGGCTATTAATGAATAAAGGTCCTACTTAACCTGCTGACTCCCTGACTGTGAGGAGAGTGCCGAAAATAGATGACTACAATTCAAGATGGCAAGGATGGCCGTGGGAAGCACCAACAAGGATGTCCAGGAAGAGTGCCCAACCCAAGACAGGACAGGCATTGTGGATTGAATTGTGCCCTTCCCTGCCAAACATGTGTCCTAAAACCTAAATCTTATGCCTGAGGTTAGAAGTCCCTTGGCAAGGGCCCTCTTCATCATGTAAGGGAGAGGGGATTGGTGTGGACTCTGCCTTGAGTCAATCCCTCATGAGATGCACAAGAAGCAGACTAAGCCAGTGGAGCTGGGAAAGGTAGATGCCAAGTCCAACGGTTCTCTACCTTAGAGAGCCAGGAAGCAGAAGGTGAAGAGGTGAGTATGAGTCCCCAGAGCCCACAGAAAGAGAACGCACTGTCCTAGATCTGGCACCCTGAGTTCAGAGACCTACAGCCCCCGACACCATGAAAAAATATACTTTGGATTCAGAAAGCCTCCCGCTTGTGGTATTTCTGTCCTAGCAGCACTGGATCCTGAAGACAGCAGGGTCAGGGACTGCTGTGGCCAGTTCTCTTGGTGCTTTCCCTGGCCCCTGTCAAAATATTTATCTTGGCCACAGGTGAAGGCCTATACATTGTCTGTCCTAGGGTGGGAGCATCCTCAGAAGGGTCTTGTCACGGTATTCTCTGTCGGCAGCATGGGGCCTGGCACATAGTAGTTAAGAGCAATACAACAACTCCCTGCTCCTCGATCCGTTCTAACTCACGGCAACCCTAGACACTGGTTCTTGGTAAATGTTAGGTGCAGGAAAGATTGTATGGAAATATGGGGTGGGGGTTCCACGGTGGGCTGCTAACCTGAAGCGCGGTCGTTTGAAACACCAGCTACTCTGAAGGAACGAGATGAGGCTTTCTCCTTATGTAAAGACATACAGCCCTGGACACCCACAGAGGCAGTTTGAGCCTGTCTGTTGGATCTCTGTGTGCTGGAATCGACTTTCTGGCAGTGATTTTTATTTAAATCTATAAGAGATAACATCAATGTGGGAGTACGGAGTGGAGACCCAAAACCCATCGGTAGACAATTAGACACCCCTTTACAGAAGGGTCACAAGGAAGAGATGAGTCAGTCAGGGTGCAGTGTTGTACCAACGAAACATACACCTTGCTTCTACTTCTTTAATGCTTCCATCCCCACCCCACTGTCATGACCCCAATTCTACCTTACAAATGCTGATCAACCAGAGCATGTATGCTGGTATAGATAAGAAGCGGAAAACACAGAGAATACAGAACAGATTATCTTGCTAGGACCAATAATGAGAGTAGCGGTATGAAGAAGGGAGGGGGAACCAATCACAATGATCGATCTATAACTCCCTTCCGGGGGGATGGAGGAAAACAGAAAAGTGGGTAAAGGGAGATATCGGTCAGTCTAAGGCATGAAAAAAATATATAAAAAGAGAGTGAAAACAGAGGTAGCAGATGGATCTAAAAATTCAAGGAGTACCATAGACACATGACGTGAGGGAGGCTGGAGGTTGTAGGCTTTTCCTATTGCATTGGATTTACTTTAGTTCTGGATTTGAGCTGGCACTACAGGTGAGGGGCAGAGTAGAGGTCAAGGGCACCAGGGGAAGATCAGAGGAGCCTGTAGTCAGCAGCAGGTCAGGGCAGAGAGAAAACATGGATCGCAACTCAAGGCCATGCTGCAGGCACCCCATTAGGCATTTTCCATCTTCCAACTCTCTGTCACTTTAAGTCTACTGTTCGCATTGATTGAGATCCCAGTTTTATTGTGAATAATTCACTGTACCTTATTTTTAAATCTCTCTTTAACCGATTGCTTTTTTTTTTTGAGTCACAGTGATTTATATTTGTCAAAGAATGACCTTTTCAATGAGGATCACAGTGGGAGAGGAGGTCTTGGAGCGAGATGTTTTCCACAAAAGATGGAGCGGTGCAGGCTAGAACCAGGAGCTATCTTTGTCCACCCTTTCTCCTTGGGCTCCTGATTTTATGCTGCCTTTTAATTTTTCTTGGGCTCACTCACCTCCTCACCTACCATATGTTGTTATTTGTTGTTGTTGTTGTTGTTATGTGCTATGTTAGTCTGGGTAGACTAGAGAAACAAATCCATAGACACTCATATGTGTATAAGTAAGAGCTTTATATGCAAGGACAACTGAATACTTAGAAAACATTCTGGCCCACTCTAGATCAAGTCCGTAAGTCCCATATTAGCACATATATATCTGATATCAATCTATAAATTTGTCTTTAGACTCATGCAACATATGCAATGACATTGAATGCAGGAAGATCCTAGACCAGTGGGTGGAGAGTCTTTGGATCCAGTGGTGGTGGAAGCATCTCAGGACTGACATGGGTCTCCACATAGCTCCTCCAGCTCCAGGGCTCTAACATAGTTCCATGTAGCTTATTCAGACTGTGTGTGTGTGTGTGTGTGTGTGTGTGTGTGTGTGGCACCTCCAAAGGAGGTCATCAAACTGAGACCTGATCGACAGGCTAGACGCCACAAGGTGACAGGGGATTTTGTAACTGCCACAGGGACCCTAGAGTTGGCTCTGCCCCATCTTGACCCTACGCACAGCAGAAACCTCGTCCTGTCCTGCGTCGTCCTCACTGCTGCTCTTTGTGGGAGCCCCTGAGTGCAGCCACCGTGTCCATCCATCTCCTGGAGGACTGTCCTCTTTTTTACTGTGATGAATTTATGTCAACTAGACACTCTTGGCTAAGGGGAGAGTCAAACTTGTCAATCAAGTCACAACCTGATGATTCCTTGATGGCAGATGTTTCCGCTGACCTTGGAGTCACACAATCTTGTGTCCTCCAGCCTGTTATATTCCTGCCTTCTGCATCCTTGCAGATGACTGTGTGAACTAGAAGAGACTTAGGGATTTGGGTTGGACTGAACCAGGCGGCACTCTTGAGCTATCATTGATCTGCGTCCCGTGTAGCTATCACTCTGCCCCACTCAGTAGTTGAGAACTCATGTGTTTGAAGAATGGAAAGGTGAGTCCTTTATGGACATGTCTGGGATCCACAGACCTCACACATTAACCTATAAAGATATTTTTATGAGGAGACAAAATAAACAGACTCTGATGTGTCATCGTGATCTGTCTGCGCAACACTGGGACACAAGTCTAATCATGGTCAAACCACATTAATCTTTATCTTTTTTTGTTTGTTTGTTTGTTTTTGGGGCATCACTGCCCTCAGGTGGTGGGAGTAGGAGGCCCAGCCTTTGCTCTGTGGAACTGGAATTGAACCTCCATCCCAGTGGGCCGTAGTCCCGCGTGCAACCACTACGCCAACGGGGCTCAGCCCCAATTTCTATCTTGCCCAGAAAGAGACTCTGCACTGAATTTGATCTTCCTACTAGTTTCTCTCATTTCTCATCAAGCTCTACAGCCATCTTTGCAGGTATATCTGGGAATGGGATATGTGGAAGAGACCCTGAGGAGGGTCTTTCAGGTGCAAGGAGTGAGCTAAAAACACAATCCATGACCTATGTAGTGGTCTTGTGGAAGGCCCCACTGCTGGGAAATGGTAATTCCCAGAGAGTCTGCCAGACTCTAATGGTAGAACTCCATGAATGACAAATCTTCTGGTCTTAGGAAGACCAAGCATGAGGAAGTGAAGCTAGTAGGCAGAGTTTGCAAATGATGGCAGTGAAATATCCCAGAAAATAAATCAAGAGTCCCCAGAGAGAGTGATGGCTGGGCAGAGTAGGTTTGTGAGAATTGGTGGCCTTTCCTACTGCAGCCCCCTTCATAAATATATCAACAGTGGGGACATTTGGGAGCCAGAAATTTCTTTGGAGAGAAACTGGATTCTTTAAGCTGAGAGTTGGGGAGGACCTAGGAGCTCCTAGGGCCAAGGTAAGTAACTCAAGATGTGTGTCTATGAGCGATGTACATTTCTTTTCCTTCATTTGATTCCATCTCTATGAAGATTATTGTCTTAAGGACAAGTTGTTCATACATCACATTAAGAGTGTCCTCACTCTCACTTCTATCAGTTGTAGGTGACTTGATGGTGCAATTGGTTTATATTTGGCTATTGGCTAGAAAGGCCTGCAGACGTGACTCTGTAAAGATTTTTGTTGTTATTAGGCACCCTGGAATCAGTTCAAGCTCAGGGCAACTCTGTGTACAACAGAAAGAAACACCTCCCACTCCCACACCATCCTCAACATAATGCCCGTGTGTGAGCCCACAGTGACAGCTATGGTTGAAGTCACTGACCCTTCTTCCTTACCTCTAACCCTCTACTCTACCAAACGTGATGCCCTTCTCCATGGACCGATCCCTCCTGGCAGCCTGTTCAAGATACAGGTGGCAACATCTTCCCATCCTCATTTCTAACACCATTCTGACTGTACTTCTTCCAACACAGACCTGATGACTCTGACAGCCTTTGGCAATGCTTCACCAACACCTTAACTCAAAGACATCCATTTTCCTAGGGTCTTCCTTAGTCCCTATCCAGCAGGTAGATTCTTGATTCTATTCTTGAATAGAATAGAATTCTATTCTTGGGTCTGGAGCATCAATCCCAGGGAGCTCAGTCCTATGCTGTGATGTATGGAGTTTCCACGAGGCCAAGTCTAGGTCAGAGGTCTTCTTTTGTTTGGTTTTCAGTGCTTGTCCCAGTTGTAAGAAGTGGAGGTTTGAGGCAGAAACACACACTTCTGTGTTTTCAGTTGCTTGAAACAATAAAGGTTTGTTTCTCACTTATACCACACATCTTACTCAGCTATTGGAAGGTTTTGATCATTCTTGTAGCACAGGGGCTGAGATGAGAGAGAATCAACCATCTCAACTCTAGCAGAAAAGAAAGGGGGGTGGTGTGGCAGTTACATAATTGGGTCAACTTGTGAAGGGGTGGAGTCTAGCCTGTCAATCAAGTCTCAGCTTGATGACCTCATTTGGAGGCATAACAGATATGAATAAAGCGACCAGATTTTAAGTGGGGCACCATTGACTGAGGCAGAGGGGAGCTTGTGATTCAAAATTTGGTCTATATGGAGCAACAAACATGTTCATAGAATGCAAAAATAGTATTGTAATATATTTATCTTAATTTTAAAATGCCACAGGACATTGTTAAATTGTTAAAAAGCAGGATAATCTGGTCACTTTAGATATGAATGGCTCACTGGAGGCCACATGCACTCACTCCCTCCAAGACATTCTGGTTGACAAGCCACATGGAGCTATACTGATGGCAGCCAGAGTCCTGGAGCTGAAGGAGCCACATGGAGACCCACACCTGTGCTAAGATGCTTCCATCGCCACTGGATCCACAAGACTTTCCACACACTGGCCTGAGATCTTCCTGCACTCAGTGTCATTGTATGTGTTGCCTGAGCCTGAAGAGGAATTTACAGACCGGAACAGGACATATTGGTTAATATTGGACATTTGGACTTGACCTGACTGGGCTGGGATGTTTTCTGAATGTACAATTACTCCATATATAAAACTCTTCCCTGTACATATATGAATACCTGTGGATTTGTTTCTCTAGTCTATCCAGATTAACACAGATGACATGAGGGCTCTTAGGTGCCTGAGAAGAGACACACGTCACTTCTTCTCTGACTTCATTGGCTAAAGGAAGTCGTATGACCCTCCTGAACATCATGTGGGTAGGGAAGGGTAGCTATCCCAAATGTTTAGACAGAGAGGAGTAGCTTGGTTAATAATAATTGGTTAGTAATATTTCAAAATAGATTTTGATGTCTAAAGCAATCTATGAGACTTTGTCTCTTATTCCTTGGGCATGCTATCAGGAGGGACCAGTCCCTGTAGATGGGCACCCTGCTTGGTAAAGTGAAAAAGGGGAAGACCTCAATGAGATGATTGACATCATTGCTGCAACATGACGATATTTGTGAGGATGGCAATGCTTTATAACAATATTTGTGAGGATGGCAATGTTTTGTTCTGTCTGTCATAGGTTCTCTAAGAGTTGAAACAATGGGTAATATATATCTTACAACCCATAATCAATCATCCTGATTCCTTCCTCCTCCTCATTGTCCCTCTCTCATATTCTATCTGAGCCCCATTCCTGACCCATGTCTTTTCTAATGTGGCCTCTTGCATTATTTTCTTTCCCCTCTCCCCACCTATCATATCACTGCCTCCCCTCTCGTCTTCTAGCCCCATTCCAGTCTCTAATGGTCAGGGGTCCATCATCTGTCAGTGCTGTGTAGACTCAAGTGAGTCCAAGTTCAAGCTCTACCTCTACTCATTTCCCTTGCCCCTTAATTGAGCTTAATGATTTATGTCTTGTAATGGACACAAATGGGCAAGAATTCCTGGATCTCATTAATAATTTTAAGCATGCCAGAAGTAGGATTTAAAATCCTAAGCAAAAATTAAATGACCATAAAATCTTTGTTCACTTCCCAGGAGACAATCCCGTTTCAACTTGACAGCTTAATTAAAAGCCGGGTAAATTGGACATAGCATTTTTAATAAACAGGACTTGGCAGGACTGGGAAAGAGATAGAAGGGAAGTGCAAGTGGGGGAAGATGAAACTTACGATGGAACAAGAGGAAATTAAGTTACAGGAGAGCCTTGTCCTCCTGAGGAAACTTTCTGGGAGTTTCAGATATCGTCCAATGACATGACTGACCCAGAAGGCTCTGAGAGAATTGATTTTCTTCTGTGATGCTGACCCCCTTCCAGGGCCATATTACTACACAGGGTCAAACAATCTGTTGTCCAAAAATGCTCTTGTGGGACCTTTGCGCGCTTCTCATTTGGTGCCCATGTTGGACTCCTTCGATACCAAACTTCTGACAAACCCCAAACCCATCACAAAAGATATGAGTGGGCTGGGGCTGGAGGCTTAGATCCAAAGGGCTGCATTGCATGATGTACGACATAAATAGACTCATCTTCAGCCTCAGTCTTTTCTTCTATATTATGGTTTTGCTTTGTGGCATAGTGGTTACACACTGGGCCGTTCACTGCAAGGTCTTTAGTTCAAAACCACCTGGGACTCTACGGAAGAAAAACTGGGCTCTCTACTTCTGTAAAGCTACAATCTCAGGAACTCCCAGGTGCCATTCTACCTTCTCTTGGGGCCTTGTTCTGAGCTGTCATCATTTCTATGACAGAGAGTTGATGGTCTCATTTTACCTGCAGGGCAAGGGATTACTTAATGTGACTCTTCTAGCCAAAGTCTCTAACTCCCATCAAGCGACCTTTCCCTGAATGGTTGTAAGAAGGAAGGGGAAGATGCTGACAGATTTGCCTATGAGCAACTGTCATCAGCATTCCTTGTCCTACCATCCTGCTGCATATGACATGAGTCCGCTGAGAAGCAGGTGGAGGGGATCTCATAGTCAGCGAGACCCAGGTCTGGAGTGTAACCTTGGGACTGCAGATTCCTATAGGTGAACCTCCTGGATCCAGATGGCCTCTGCCCTCAGAGAAGCAGCAGCAGCAGAGCCCAGAGTCAGAGCATGGAACTTCCTAATCCACGGAGAAGTAAAGTTGAATGTTTTTGTGCAGGAGGCTGGCTGTAGCGTGGGGTCCCTCTGGGCACTACTTGGGGGAGTCAGACCTGTTAACTCATGGAAGTGGAGCTGAGTGCTCTCGGGCTGGGTCTTCCTGGGGTGGCATGCCCTTTGGGCATAGAGTAGTAGACCCGGAAGAACTTTGTAGCATGTCCTGATGAACAACTCAACCCCGAGTATGTCTCACTGGCATTGCAAGTGGTTAACTTCTTTATTTATATTTATTTTTACTCTTGACTTTTTAATAAATCCTTTAATCGCCCCTTTTGTCTGTGAGTTCTGTGTAGTCATTGCAGTGGATATTAAAATATAGAAATCAGGTAGAGAACATTAATTATGACAACATGTGTCCCCTGACCTACTTCTTAAACTTGACTTTGTCTTTTGCACTTCTACTAAATTTTAGCCTCCCCCCCCCCCCCCGGCTGTCTTGCTGCTACCTGCTGTAGGTGCAGGAGTTCAGTGGTCTGCTCTGTCCCATGACTGCTGCCCCCACGGGTAGTGACCATGAAGCTCGTGAGTGAACTTAGGCAGAATCTAGGAAAAGAGCTCCCAGTCTCAACAGCCTCTGCAGGATACAGGCCTTGATCTTAACTTAAAAAAAGAAGCTCACCGAATGGAATCTAAAAAATTGGGAGGAGGAGAAGGCAGGGTTCCCACTCTACTGGGCATTTACACCTAGGAAGGTCACAGCTCTTTCATCGGTTGTCCATTTGGGATAAGGAATTTGGGTGGCACCCTGGTTGAGTGCTGGGCTGCTAACCAAGAGGTCAGCGGTTCAAACCCAGCAGGTGGGAGAAAGATCCAGCAGCTTGCTTCCATACAGACTGAAAGGTCTGTGGCTGGCCCTGCAGGCTCACGGTTGATTGGAGTCACTCTCATGGTAACTCACACAAAGCTGCCATGTGGAATCGCTGGGGTGTAGGCAGCTCACACACTCAGCTGCTAATCAAGAGTCTGGAGAGTCCCGCCTGTCCAGGGGGGCCTCAGAAGAAAGACCTGGCAATCTACGAGCGGAAAGTCAGCGTGGGAATTTCTACGGTGCACATTCCTTGCTGATCCCTATGGGGGTGGCCTGATGGCAGCTGGTTTGGTTGTTTGGGAGACTTTGGGGGATTGTTTTCAGCTGCCGCAGACTGCTTGACCTGTGAAGCCTGCCCCTCTCTCTGACACTGAAGAAACTGTTTCCAGCAAAGCGAGAAATTAAAGTGTGCTTGAAAGAATTGTATTCTTCAGCAAAAAGCTTCATCTCCTAAAACCAACCACAGACCCCCGGAGAGGTGAGAATAAGCTCTGAGCTGAGTGTGGGATTGGCTGCCCTCTGAGCAGGGAAGAGTCAGCACCAGGGATGAGAAGCCACCTTGGTGAGCACTGGCCGCATCCTTTTACGAACCCTGTAAACCGAAAGCCAGGGGGACACGTGGGCATCTTCTGGGTGAACAGCTTGTAGGTAAAGGGATGTGCTTTGTCCAAGGGCCTCCACTGGGTCGCAGTGGGCCGTGGCAGGGAGTGGGTGGGGTGGGGCCACAGAAAGATGCCTTCTCTGCTAGGGGATGCCCATACTTGTGAAGATTCTTCTTGTGAAAGACTGAATTCCTTTCTCCTCAAATATGTGTCAGAAACATAACCAACCCTGTTATAGGTAAGCGTGTGGTGCCAACATGGCCAAAGACAATAGGTAGGTCTGTTGTGACGACATGGCCAATGAACACACGCGATCAATTGAAGGGCAGAGATAGAAAAGGGTTGGCGAACCCCGGCCTTGCTCTCTTGTTTCGGATCTTCAGACCAGACAGCTGCCTTGTTCGTCCTGTGACTCGACCTCCAAGCAACACTACCTGTGGGACACCTAATCGTAGACAGTGGAGCTGTGAGTTGAGGTTCCTTCAAGCCCTACTTTGCCACGCTCCTGGAATATACATCTCTTGAGCTGGGGGCTGTCAGACTGTCATCTGGCTGACTGTTGGCGACCTGCTCTGCTGTTTGCTGCCTGTGACCAGATAGCCTGGATTGCTCTACAGAGGACTACTCGGCGACCCTCAAGACTTGAAGGACTGCTGGTCTTCTAGTTGTCTCACGCAAGTGAGTTGCACCGAGCAATTTGTACTGTTTTATAGATAGTTAACTCTTTCTTTCTTATCTTATATATGCTTCTCTTTATATAAATATAAATACATAAAGAGAATTACTAGTGTCCTGGTTTTATTTCTCTAAGAGAAGCCTGCTGGACACAACCTCCACATGCCATCCTAAGTGGAAATGGAGGTTCTTTGTGATGCAAATTTGTTCCCACAAGCTTAGGGAGGCCTCCTGGTGACCACCTACTAACACTAGCCTGCCAAGGCAAGAGACAGCAGTTGCAACTCAAGCCAGCAGCTGCAGTGGGCAAGACCTGGTACTGAGCTGCCATATGCGCTACAGCCTCAATGTGAGTCCAGGTAGAGTAGAGAAACAAATTCATAAACCTGCATGTGTATGTAAGGGAGAGGTTTATATACGGGAGCAACTGTACATTAAGAAAACGTCCCAACCCAGTCCAGTCCAAGGTCATAAGTCTGATATGAGCCCATATATCCAATACCAATTCATAAGTACTCTTTAGACTCACAAAGCACATGCAACGATGCCAGGAAAAGCACAGGCTAGGGAGTTCAGAGTCTTATGTATCCAGTGGTGGTAGAAGCATCTCAGGACTAGCAGGGGTCTCTGTGTGGCTTCTCTGGCTTCAGAGGTCAGGTTCCATCAGTGTAAGCCCATGTGGCTTCTCTTCCAGGATGACTCACAGGGAGTCAGCCTTGTGTCTTGTCACTATAACATCTCCAAGGATCTGAGCCTTAAGTCTCTCTCACCTCCAAGGGGGAAGTATGGCCAGATATCCTAGAATTCTCAGAGGAGAAGGCCATACCTACACAGAGGTCTCATTGACTATCTCCAGATTGATAGGCTAGACTCCACCCATACACTTTTCATCCTCACATTGACACCAGATTATGTGACTGCCACAGTTGCCCAGGCCTGTGGGACAATTCTACCCTATCACATGGGCCCCTGTTGCAGGATGTGTCCTACATATCAACTGAGCATCCAAGATGCAGAGAGAGACAGAGGCAAGATTTGTGAAACCACCTGGAAGTAGTCAAGGAACTGACAGGCTGGGACTACAGAAATTGAGACAAAGATTTCCCCCCAAAGTGGAGGGAGAGAGGATTCTCCGAGGGCCAGGGGTTGAACCTCTAACCTTCTAAACTATGGGGGGGTGATGGGGAGAGATGTTGTTCATTAAAGTCACTCTTTATAGTGTTTCTGTCCTAAGGAAGTACAATACTTCTGAACTGGTTATTATAGGTTACTGGTATTTCTTTTCTTTTTGGCTTACTGGTATTTCTCAGGAGTTCTGGTGGCACAGTGAGTGACTCACGGAACTGCTAGCCTCGAGGACACCGATTCAAATCCCACAACCAACCCCCATGTAGAAAGATGAGACTTTCTGCTCGCTTAAAGATGTCCAACCGTGGAAACCCACAGCGCCAGTTCTGCCCCATCCTACAGGCCTACTGTGAGTCAGACTGGGATCGATGACAGGGAGATGCGTCCATGACTCTTATTTCTCCATGAGCATTAATCTACAACTTTGCCATCATGCCTGCTAATTGAAAATCCATGTCATCATTGACACTGACGTCCTTAAAATAAAAGTGAGGTTCTTTCTTAAAGACCTCAGCACTTTTGAGCTTGTCCCTTTGGGTAAAGAAGGATTTAAGAGATGGGGCCATGGATGGGCATGGGGTGTGGGGCTTCTTTTAGGGAGGTGGAAGGTTGAAATAAGAGACCCCAGTGCAGATTGCCCAACTCTTTGACTTCATTAGAAGTGATTGAGTGAGTGGATGCTGTAGTATGTAGATGACACTTCAATAAATTTGTCAGTACAGAGAAAAGGTGAGAAGGAGGGAGGGATGAAAGAAGGTTGGGGTGGGGGAGGGGAAGGCAAGGAAAGAAGATTTGGCCTAGACCCCGTGATGTCTGGTGTATGACCCAGATTAGCACACAGAAAGTAGAGAGGGAAGACGAGACTGAAAGTGAAGGTTTGGATAGACTCCCAGGACTGAAACTGAGTCTGATTCATCTGCATAACCTCCGGGATGGTTTGTTCTTAGCCTCACAGAGGTGACCCACCTTAGGGAAGCAGGACCAGCAACTGCAGCAGATGGCTTAATTTCCAATCAGTGCACCATGACCCTTGTCCAGGAGCTCAATTTGGGCCTGCTAGCGCTTCAGCTCCTATCAGATGCATGTTGAGCTGTAACATTTTGAGGGACGTGGTCTGCATGAGGCATGGTCTCCATCACATTAGCCTCATGCCCCACAGGACTGTGGAAGGAAAGGAAGTCCTGTGAGCTCCCCAGAAAGAAGGATGTTTGCACCCCATTAGCATAGAGGCCCATGGAAATGCTTCCCCAGCCCTGACAGAGATGACTCTACCAAAGCCCCCAAGCTGGCCACGTGAAGCACAGGCAGGCCTCTCTGGCTATTCCATTACTCATTCCATTACTCACCATTCTTTCCAGGAGACCTAATGCAGCCAGTTCCCCATAGAATTGAGTACCAAAGGGAACCAAGTTTGAATAACTTGTATTTGATCAGACAGCAGGGGCTATTGAATCCAGCACGACTTTTCTTTATTTCTTCCCCGCCAGGGACTGTAGGCTAATGTGAGAACAGAATGATAGATAGGACCTGGTCCTTGATGCAATTGCTTTTCAGCTCTCTGGTCATTTCTAGGTCCCACTCAAATTCTCTCACTGATTCAAGCATCCAATGTTTTAGAAGTGCATTCTAGGGCCCAGGAACTATGCTAGACCCTGGGGGGCAGAAGGATGATGTGATAGCCTCATGTTCCCCTGGACTATGCATCAAAAGGTCGGCGGGTTAAGCTCAGTCAGAAAACTCATGAACTCATAAACTCATGAACCCTTGGTAAGGTGAGTCCTTAACGTCCCCATGCTTCTGTTTCCTCCTCTGCCCGAAGGTCATATGAATAGTCACTTGTGCAGAGAGTGACTGTGAAGCTTAAATGGGTGATTTGTAAAGCACTTTGGCCAGTGGCGGGTGCACAGTTAGGGCTGTAAGTCTTTGCTAAACCACTTTACGAGTGAGTCCTGCGATGTGAAGGGCACTGTGCTTGGACGTTGAAGTCTGTAAAGATGTATAATGATGATCTACTCCTAGGAAAGCTCAGAGGGGCAAAGAGGACCTAGACTCTAGTGGTTCTCAAGCTTCCTAGTGCCATGGCCCTTTAACGCAGTTTCTCATGTGGTGGCGGCCCCAACCTCCCAACCATAAGGTTATTTCATTGCTATTTCATAATTGCCTTTTTGCTGCTGTTCTGAATCAGGTGATCCCCGTGAATTGGTCATTTGACGCCTGTGGGTTGAGAACCGCTGGCCTAGAGACTCTGGCAATATCCCAGGCTTGCTCTGGAAGCTCGATGAGGGGGACTTTAACCAGAATAGAATTAGAAGGTGACGGGAAATTCCCACGGATGTTTAAAAGCCCTTTTCTATATGCTGAGATGCTGAAACTGTTGACGGTGATCACAAATGAATCCACCCAAGCACCAACCCTCTCACTGCTGGGTAGAGTCTGACTGGCAAGTCTACGAGACCAGAGTAGAGCTGCCCCACACGGCGGTGGCTGTGGATTTTTCACTTCCCACCCCAGTGGTTATTCATGGGCTCCTTGCCTCAAGGTCAGCAGTTTCAAGCCACCAGGTGTTCCTCGGGAGAAGGATGGGGCAGTGCTCCCCTGGCCTAGTGGGTCTCTGTGAGTCGGAATTGCTCAATGACCGTGAGGAGTTCCGTTATTGTGGTCTTGTTTACAGACACTCTCGCGTCGAAGGGGGACAAGAGAAAACAAAATGTCACAGGAAGGACCTCGGGTCTTGATCTACGTCGAGCTGGTTTTAAGGTGGAGAAAGCTGGACTCAAGGTTTCCCATTTTCTAGCCACAATCCAGGTAGCTAATGTCTCTGCATCTTCATTTTCTGACTTACATGATATGGACTCAACCCAAAACTCCAAACTCACTGCCATCAAACCACTGTGGACTCCTAGCCGCCCCACTGGACAGGGGAGAAGGTGCCCTGTGAGTGTCTGAGACTGTAACTCTTTATGGGAGTGGAAAGCTCTGCCTTCGTCCTGACAAGCAGCACGTGGCTCTGAACTGTTCACCTTATGGACCGCAGCCTGATGTGTACCCACTTTGCAAGCAGGCTATAGATAGAGCCAGTGTGTTAGCCCCGGGAGACTAGAGAAACAAACTCATAAACACACATATGGATATAAGGGGAAGGTTTATATACAAGAGCAGTGGAACATTGAGAAAGCATCCCAACGCAGTCCAGCTCAAGGTCATAAGTCCGATATCAGCCCATATGTCTGATACCAGTCTATAAAGTCTCCTTCTGACTTACAAAGCACGTGCAATGACACCAGGACAATCACAGGCTAGTGGGTGCTGAGTCTTGTCTGTCCGGTGGCTGTAGAAGCAGCAGAAGCATCTCAGCACTGGCAGGGGTCTCCACGTGGCTTCTCTGGCCCCAGAAGTTTGGCTCCATTAGGACAAGTCCATGTGGCCTCTCCTTCAGCTCCATCATTCTCTAGGAATCAGGAATGATCAGCATGGTGTTATCTCTTCTTGCCAGTAGTCGTCTCTCAGAGACTGTATCAAGTCTCTCTTCTCCAATTGGGAAATACCACAAGACTTCCCAGAATTCTCAGGAGAAAGCCATGCCCACACAGGGGCCTCATTGGCTATCTCCAGATTGACAGGCTAGCCTCCACCCCTACACTCCCCATCATGAAGTTGACACACAAGTATATGACTGCCATGAGCAGCATTATTCAGTAAATTGGAGAAAAGGGGGTCGTCATCATAATGTTTTTTTACATTGCCATAGAGTTGAATCCGATTCATGGCAATCCCATGTGTGACAGAGCAGAAGGATGCTCCAGAGGGTTTTTAAGGGCTCATGCTTTTTCAATAGAACCTTGCCAGGCCTTTCTTCTGAGGTGCCTCTGGAAGGACTTCTACCACCTGCATTCGTAAGAGCAGCCAAACACGTGATATGACCCAAGCCATGGGGTTTCCATTTGCTTCCTTGCATGTGGAAAGCTGGACACTGAATAAGAAAACTAAAGAAGGATTGGATGCACTGGAATTAGAATATCCTCCAGGAGAGCAGGAGAACAAACAAGTCTGTCTTAGAAGAAGTACAACCAGAATGCACAGGCAAGGAGGGGGAGAATTTGTCTCATAGACTTTGGACATGTCACCAGGGAAGAACAGTCCCTGCAGAAGGGCGTCATGCTTGGTCAAGTGGGGGGGGTGCAGTGAAGAGGAGGAAGGCCCTCGATAAGTGGGTGGGCACAGTGGCTGCAACAATGGAATTAAACATAAGGATGAGTGTAAGGAGGATGTTGCAGGAACGGGTGGTGTTTTGTTCTGTACACAGAGTTGCTAGCAGTTGGGACCGACTGGCCCAAACTTAACAACAACGAGCACTTAACTATTTGCATCACCCAAGGACACCCAACAAAGTCAGTAACTAACTCTCATTGAGCAATTGTTATCTGCAGGGCATGGGCCTATGAACTCCCTGAGAAAGCCAATAGTGTTCCCAAGGTCATGAAGTCTGCAGGTAGCCGAACTGGGATTTGAACTCACACTGATTCAAGAGTCAGTTCTCGATCTATTAGTTTATCCTAAAGAGCTGTGGTGGAGCCAGCAGACCCCCAAATATGGTAACAATTCTTATTTTTAACAGTAAAAGAGACTTCGTTCATTTGGCTAGTGGCCATTAGGTTCATTAAGATTCTCTTCAAATGTTCAATTTCCTTTTATCCCCAGAGCTCGCTTGCAGATACTCCATGATGCAAACTTCTGGGCAAATATAGGCCTAATTCTCCCCACATTCTCAATAGCTTTAAATTCCCTTTAAGTGATGTTCAGGGGCACAGGGGGGAGGAAGAGTCCTATCAGATCTCAGGCACATTCATCAAAAATTAATCCAATAAGGTCAGTAATGAAACAATCCGATTAGAGAAACAATTTGAACCATAGGCATCCGCAGAGGGAGAAAATGAACTGGGGCTCATGATTTACCCTAAATGGACTTAACACAAAGACATCAAGACCCACAAGTCAAGCAGACCCTAAGAATTCTGGGAGCTGAGCTTGGATTGGCTTGGTCTGCTAGCAAGCCTATCATCTCTAGATCCAATATAGATATTGAATCAGATGCGACTGTGGCCAGGAGGGTGTGGGCCTTAGGGGTGTGTGGACATCAGCATGGCACCAAGAATTAACTCCTTCATCCTTTTCATGGCAAGCTGGTTGGTGCCAAACGAGGACCTCGCCACTTCAAGACCCCAAACCTTTGCCTGCCTCATGAGGACACATGGCTCATGCAGCCTCTGGGAACTTGTTGCCCTTGCATTTCCTTTCTTGTTTAGATGCCGGGCAGAGTTTAATATGCAGGAGGCTGACTGGACCCATGCACATAAATCAGGTTGACTGGATTAGGTTAAAGAAAAGGCAGAGAAAATGGTCAAATTCAATAACCACCCTTTGTTTTCATGTGTGAGTTTCCTTTCTGTTTGCACTGATTTGCATTCCCCAGCAGATGTCACGGTGACGCAGGGGTGGCAGCGGCTGGAAAGAGGCAGACCTGGTACTGTCTCTTTTGTGGTGGAGGGAGGATTAGGAATTGGGAAGCCTGGGCACTTCGGCACAGTGCAAAGGAAGAGAAGCCAAATGGGGTTAGATTTTTGGCTCTGTTTACGCATCTATGAAAGGTGCAATCAACATTAACTTAGAAGCATAAGCTACAAGCAAGATGATGATAGAGTATGTAATTCAATTAAAAGACGATTTAATGCTAGTTCATCGTTTGACAACACACACCTACAACAATCTTCCTTTTCCCCGTCCTCTCTCAACCAGAGTCACCTCAGTCTTCATCTCCATCCCCTGGTTATGGAGGGGGGGGGGGCGGTTTACTCAGAACTAGGACACCCACCTAGTCTCTGCAGAACAATCAAGTAAGCCTTTCTAGTGTCCCAAGAGGGGTCGTGGGGGGTGGTGGTGGTGCGGAGGCAGCAAGGTAACACAAAATGATGTGGAAGGAGAAAGGAGGGGCAACAAGGAGGGATGAAGGAAGACAAAGAAATGGTCCTGACCACACTCAGGAGCCCCAGGAGGAGGGTGTGTATGGACTACTCTGGACCCGAATTCCCAGAAACCATCAAGCCCTATGATCTGTGCATCAGCTGAAACAAGGGGACCGGAGTATGTGTTGGGGGCATCAGCAGGCCCCTGGAGTGACCAGAGATTGGACTGAGCACCTGCACGAGCACCTAACTGTGCCTTCTCCATCACCTTCTGTCATCCCAAAGTTGAATCATGACAAAGGAAGGCAAAAACAGAAGGAGGTCTTCAGATGGAGTGTTGGTGAAGAATGTTGACTAGATCATGGACTCCCAGAAGAACCAACAAACTTGTCTGAGAATGAAAGCCAGCATAGCCCAATGTTCCTTACACGATTGCATCAGAAAAGACTGACCACTGGAGAAGAACATTGTGCTTGGTTCAAGAAGGCCAACACAGAAGCGGCCACTGTGGGCTCAAAGGATCGGGTGGAGATAGAGCAGGAGCAGAGGGTGTTCCTCAGTTCTGTTTTACATGTGGTTGTCATAGTCAGAGTCGATTGATGGCGATTAACAACCAGTAAAAAAACCCCAAAACTCACCTCCCTGAGACGCATGTCAGACTTGACCAG
>PVJH01015125.1:6947-54860 GCA_004026705.1 Nesogale talazaci
GGGGGGGGGGGGGAGGGCGGGATTTGCAATGGCAATATGGGGTCCAGGTCTAGGTTGTCATTGGAGACACGAGATTGTTCTTTCCGACTGCTTTTCAAATGGGGCTGCATACTACAATCTCCTGGGGGGGGGTGCTTAAAATCCTGGTGGCTGGGTCCCCCAGCAACTGGGGGTTCTGATCTCATGGGGTTAGGACAGAACCTGGGTTTTCCTTCACAGGGATTTCAGTAATGGCCGATTTTGCAGAACAAGCTCCCCAGCCTGTTGTTCTGAGTCTCGAATGATTCCCGGGTGGTTGAAACAGTCAAGATGGAGAACCACTGGACCCCAGAGGCAAGGTGGGGTTTTGGATACAGCTAAATTCAGAGCTGGGCAAAGGGCCTGGCACAGAGCTTGCAAGCACGTGTCATGGAGTCGCTGCAGGGCTTTCTGGGCAGCCATCTCAGACTCGGATGGGCAAGTCTTTCTTTCAAGGTGGTTCCGAGGGGACGAGAGCCTTTCATATTTCAGCGCGCAGCCCATGGCTTTAACCATTCGTACCATCCACATACTCTTCTGGTAGACCCTTGGTAGCTAATAAATGGTTGGGTGTGGGAGAGTGAATGGTGCCAAGGCTGCAGAAAGATTTGGAAGAAGCTTCCCAGCCCCGCCCCCCATGAAAGCTGCCGTGTGTTTACCGTGTTATCGTCTCATAGGATTTGGCAGCAGTTCTCAGTTTTTAAAGGGATGTCGGCTTTCAACGGCCCCTCCCTTTCTTTATATTGAAAACCACTGGACCATACAATCTCTGAGATTCTTTCCTACGGTAAAGCACTCTGATTCCATGACCAGAAATCCCGTCTTACCCTTTGAGAGGGCGATGTTTTTCAGATCAATTATCAGGAGTGACACCTACTGGGAAGGGCTCCTCTGAAGGCTGTTGGTTCTCATCCTGGCTGCTCGTGCCAAAGACATGGGACTCTTGAACGGACTCCTTCCCTGGCCTGCCCCTTGTTTTGTCGGTGGCCCCCACCCCACCCCCAGATTCTCATTGCTCTCTGCCTCTGACTTCATATTCGCTCCGAGAGAACCCAGACGCTCCCACAGTTTCAACATTCCTTTGTAAGTCCAAGACCAAAGTCACTGCCATGGAGTCTACTTGAACTCAGAGTGAGCGTCTAGAACAGAGTAGAACTGTCTGCATGGGTTGCAGCCGCTGTCCATCTTTATGGGAGTCATTCTCTTTATCTACTTATTGATCTTAAAAATCATTGTACTGGAGGCTTATACAGCTCTTATCACAATCCATACATACATATATCCAGTGTGTCAAGCACATTTGCACATTTGTTATCCTCGTCATTCTCAAAACATTTGCTTTCTGCTTGAGCCCTTGGTATCAGCTCGTCACTTTTCCCCCCTCCCTCCCTGCCCTGCCTCCCTCATGAACCCTTGATCATTTATTGATTATTATTATTATTTTGTCATGTCTTACACTGTCCAATGTCTCCCTTCACCCACTTTTCTGTTGTCCATCCCCCAGAGAGGGGAGTTCTATGTAGATGCTTGTGATCAGTTCCCTCTTTCTACCCCACCCTCCTGGTATTGCCACTCTCACTGGAGTCCCTGTGTTTCCAGTTCCTATGTATACACTGGTGTACATCCTCTGGTCTAGCCAGATTTGTAAGGTGGAATTGAGATCATGATAGTAATGGGAGAAAACATTTAAGACCTAGAAGCAAGTTGTATGTTTTGTCTTTTGAGTGGTTCTTTTGAGGAGCAACAGATGGGTTTCAAACCTCTGACCTCGCAGTAAGCAGCCTCTAAACCACCAGGGCTTAGTACTTCCAGTGCTGCCCTTTCTTCTGGGTTCCAGACACATCCATGCAGCTACCTACTGAATTCCTTTACCTCGACTTCCCTCTAAAACCTCCCAAACCAAACTCACTGCCATGGAGTCGATCTGACTTACAGGGACGCTCTGGGACAGAGTAGACTGGCCCCGCTGGGTTTCTGAGATGTTACCTCTGCACAGGATTGGTTTCCCATGCTGACCACATGGTTAGCAGCCCAACATGTGACCCACTCCATCACCAGGGCTCCTCTGGCTTCCCTTAGACACCTCAAATTTAATCTGTCCCTAAAATAAACTTGCCACTTCCCCAGCCACACCTGCTCCTCACCCTCCTGTCATCCCCATCTTAGTAAACACTGTCACATCCACCCAGTTGCCCAAGTCAGGAAACTCCAGAACCATCGTCAGTCTCTCCCTCTCCCATGTCTTAACACCCCACCCTGCCAGCTGTTCCTCTACAACAGCCACTGTCTCGTCCTTGCCACTGCCCATTCTCATGCCATTACCCGCCGCAGCGCTGCCACATCTTCCGAGAGCCAGGTCTGAACATGTCATCAAGAAAAACGAATGTGCTAGACCCTCCACCTGGCCACTCACCACTTGCCATTCTCCAGTCATTGCCAGACCCTGACACTCTGACGACACGGGCTGCTGATGTGGGCGGCGGCAGATTAAGCACATGTTTGCCATCTGTTGTGCATCTCCTGGGTGCTGGGTACTGGACAGGCCTGAAACCATGCGCACTCACCCTCCTTTCCTTGCTTCCCCCACCAAGTTGCCCTGTCTCTCTCCCCACGGCCCAAGCCTGTCTTTCCAAACTCAGGCGGCAACCCACCTTCAAGTTTCACCTCTTGTCTGACAGGGTCAGTCACTGAGTTGACTCTGACTCAGCGCTCTCTGGAGTGTTTCCTAAATGAAATCTTTATAGGGACAAATGGCCACCCAGGGAGCGACTCATGAGCTTGGATCGCTGACCTTGTGGCAAACTGCCCAATGCCTACACCGCCAGGTCGGACCACAGAGCAAGCACTCGTCTAGCCTATATTACGTGGTAGGTACCTAAGCACCTTACATATTTTACATTTACACTTTTCCATATTTTACCTATTTACTTCTCACAAAGCAGAGAGTGTGACTGTGCGTGTTTTACAGATGCAGACACTGAGAGACAGAGAGGTAAAATCACTGGTCCAGAAGCTGGAGCTTGACCTCCCTCGGCTGATGCTGTTCATCAAGGTCTCCCACATCTGGACACCCGTACCTCTTGTCCTAGGAGGACGGTGGCCATGGACTTGAGCTAAGGACTCCTTCCTCATGTAGGATCCTGCCCTACTGCTCCGATCTGGATTCTCTAGAAGAGGCAAATGCTCTGAGACACACATCCATTAGTTGTTGTCAGAAGCTAGAGGGAGGGGAAAATAGAGAATTGTTACTTAAGGGGTACTGAGTTTCTGTTTCGGGCGTTGAAAAGTATTTAAAAATGGATAGGGATGACGATTACACAGAATGGCGAAGGTCATGAATGTCATTAAACTGTACATTACAACTAGGTAAAATGGCAAATTTTTGAATTTTTCTTTTATTTTAGCAGTTTTTAAGCCATTGTTTTATTAGGGTGCTTTTATAACAATCCATACATCATAAGAGCCCCTACTAAAACAATTTATATTAAAAAACCCATACATCAATTGTATCAAGCACATTTGTACATATGTTGGCATCATCATTTTCAAAATATTTTCTTTCTACTTGAGCCCTGGTATCAGCTCCTCTTTTTTCCCTCCCTTCCCCACCCCCCATCCACATGAGCCCTTGATAAATTATACATTATTATTATTATTATTTTCATATCATACACTGTCCACTGTCTCTCTTCACCCACATGTCTGTTATTTATCCCGGGGGGTAGGGGGAAGGTAATACATTGACCATTTCAATTGTTTCCCCTCCTTCCCCCTTCTGTTTGCATATTTTTAAGCACAATTTTTTGAAACCAAAAAATGACTTACCCTAACAGCCAACCGGTGGCACATTAAAGAGGAAACCAATGAGGTTTGTGGCACTGTAGCTCAGGACCACCCCACCCCCACACCTGTCTTTCAGAGAACATTAAGGACCCCAGGCCTCCAAGGCAGAGCGGCTGAAAAGCACAGGGTTCCCGGGCATCTTCTCTTGACTGCTGGTTACTGGCAAGATGTCCTCGGGGCCCCAAGGTACTCAAAAGATTGGAGGTTGGCCTCCAGAATGGTGACATCATAATGAGTGAAGCACCCTGGGTCATGGCTACATGGCTGATGTTTATTCTGTTTAAATGTCTAGTGGGGGAGTGTCTGAACACACCCAACTGATGAGTGCTTCAAACCCACCGACGGCTCTGTAAGAGACATAAGTGACAGTCTGCCTCCCTAAAGATTCCAAACCAAGCTCCGTGTCATTCCGTTGATTCAGGTAAAGTGACCAGATTTTAACCATTGACTCGGGGCGGGGTGGGGGGAGGGGGGATGTTCGTGATTAAAAATTTGGTCTATACGGAGCAATAAAAATGTTCATAGAGTGCAAAACATAGTATTATAGTATATTTATTTAATTTTAAAACACGTGGGACGCGGGACAAATTATTAAAAAATGGGATGTCTGGTCCCCGAGAGGGCAGGGTAGAACAGTCTCTGTATGCCTGAGACGGGCACTCTGTGCAGGAGTACAAAGCCTCGTCTTTCTCCCTGGAGCAGTTGGTCATTTTGAGCCAACGCATGACCCCTATGCCACCAGACCCTGCGGGGCAAGTCTTCTCTGTCCTGCAGGGTCCCGATGAGCCAGGAGCTCCTCAACAACAATGGGCTTGGGCTGTCTCCATGCTGTTTCCTTAAGCAGAGTAGACAAAATAGAATTTAAGTTTGTAGTGGCCCCCGTCATCCCTTTGGAGGGACATGTATAGACATATTCTGTGCAGTCCAAAGCTGATTTCCCATCTCTAAATGAGACCAAGCTTGAGCACCTGATCAGGCCTTTTAAAAGTTGTTCTTCATCTGTCATTATCCATGACTGAAAGTCATATCTGCTTTTAGTATTTTTGTTTCCAACAGTGTATCCTCCATCTGTCCTTTCATCTGGTCTAATCAGCTATAAATATTTAAAAATCAAAATTACTAGTGTTGAAACTTACTTGAAAATAAATAGGCTCTGAATGAGAAATAGAGACGTCTTCCTTTTACTAAAATGAGTGCCCTTTGCTGCACTAACACTGTAAGTTCTCTATGATGTTCTTAGGAGGTCTCTTCCCAAGCCCGTCATTTATTTTCCACTAACTAAGAAAGTGTTATATGCCAAAGAACTGGGTTGGCTGCTGAGGACAAAAGGGTGAATAAAGAAAGCATATTTAGGGAAAAGGGGGGAACCAATCATAATGATCTGCATGTAACCCCCTCCCAGGGGAATGGACAACAGAAAAGTGAGTGAATGGAGACATCCGTCATTGTAAGACATGAAAAAATAATAATGTATACATTATCAAGGGTTTGTGAGGGAGGGAGGGGGGAAATGAGGAACTGATACCAAGGGTTTGAGTAGAAAGAAAATGATCTTGACACGATGGATGGATGGATGGATGGATGGATGGATGGATGGATGGATTGTAGTAAAAGTTGTCTGAGCCCACAGTAAAATTATAAAAATAAACAAATAAATAAAAAAGAAAGTATAGTTTCTATTTTCAAGGAAATGTCAATTTAGAGAAACAAGAAGAAATAGTGGTATGACCATAATATAAGCCCTATGACAATAGTATTTCCAAAGCACAAGAAAGTCCTTATCATTAACTTGGAGAAGGGTGGTGGTTAGAAAAAACTTCCCAGAGATGGCAACATGTAAGCCAGTTCCTGAAGCTCCTGATAGGAGCTCCATAGCTCATCAATCCAAAATAGGATGGGAGGCTGGGAAAGGGCAAGTCAGACCCAGGAACAACTGAATGCAAAGGCAAGAAAGTATTAAGAAATCTGATGAAGCCATAGAACTCCAAATGGGCTGAGGGACATGTGTGTTTTCAGGAAAAGATGGGGAAAACTATGTCAATCTAAAACAAAGAAACAAAAAGATAAGCAAATAAGTTACTAATATAGCTTATATGCTCAAAAAAAATGATGTAAGCTTTCCAGGACAGATGGATAATCAACTTTATCACTGTCTTAGGATGGATTCTCTAGAGAAGTAAATCCAGTGAAACTTCTATATGCACATATAAGAGAGAGGTTTATTTCAAGGAAATGACTTAAACAGTTGTAGAGGCAGGTAAGTTCCAAGTTCATCTGTCAAGTGTTAGGCTGGAGGCTTTTCCTGAATCTAGTAGCTGTGTGGACTAATGAAAGCAAGATCAGCATATCAGACAATAAGATTGTGGTTACAGAGTCAAGTGAATTGAGAGTTGGCAGGTCAGGCTTCTGGGTTTAGAGACAAAAGAATAAAGTAAAATTGCACCCGGCCATACTTATCTGAATTATCTAGAATAGGTGATTGCATCTAAGAGACACAAATTCATCAGTGGTTGTCAAGAGCTGGAGGGAAGGAAACATGGGCAACTATTACTAAGGAGACCTGAGTTTCTGGTTAGGACATTGAAACGATTTTTCACACAATTCTTTAAAAACCTTAACTCCCATGGATCAGGAAACAATATGGTAGGCTGCAGGCTCAAGTCCAAAGAAGCAAGAGTAAATGAACCAGATACAGGATTCAAACCCAGCAAAAAAGCAAGCAAGCTTTTCCACAGCATCTACTTATATTGGAAGCAGGCCACACCCTGAGGAGGTTTCATCATCAGGATTACTAGAACTTAACTGCCAAAATACTGAGACTCCTGGCCCAGTAAAGTTAACACAAAGCTGTAACTATCACAGTCATGCATATGTATTTAATGAGCCCTGATAAATTGTGAGGGGGGTAGAGTCAGGAAAGGGGTATCAAAGAAATCACAACTAGCATTGAATGATTACCATTTTCCAGGCACTGCTGTGTTTTTACATCTTCCAGTTCACTTAATTCTCCCAACAGCTCTATTAAGTGAGAACTAGTAGCACATTTATAAATGTGGAAACTGGGGCAAGGAGAAATCGTGGAACTTCCCCCCAAGGGCACAGCAAAGGAAAGCATCCATCTGGCTACTGAGACAGGAACCTCCACATGTTGGTTTCCTTGGATCTGAAGCATGTGAGCTGGTTAGGTCTAGGATGGAGGATGTGAAGAAAGAAAGAGGGCTAGAGAGAAAGAGCAAGACTATGAGTGAAAGTGAATGAAAGAGAAACACAGGAGTGGCAATGAAGGAGAGAAGGTGAACGCATGGCTACAGTTCAGTATCCTGTGGAAGTTCCTGTGAGTTCAAGTCCAGGACAGGAGGTTTCATTTCCCAGAAGAAGCTCTAGCCAAAGTCAAGGGAAAGTGAAATCAGTCCAGAATTCCTATAAGTGTACGGCAAGAGTACTGGTCACATCGGCGAGGACAATGGTGACCAGAAGCCCAAGCAAGTAGCCTGGAACAGAAATAGGAGAGAGTTGTCCACTTCTACACCCCAGATATGGTCAAAGAATATAACACCAAAGCACTCTGGGGCTGGAGGAGCCTTAGAAGTCAGTCAATGTGGACACGCACTAGTGAGTTGATGAATCTGAGAGAAGTTAAATGACTATCCACAGACACCTGAAAGTAGTGTGTGCTGTTTCTCTACCTGGCTAAAGTGACCCAACACATGGAGTGTCCATGATTCAGAACTGACTCAAGGCCACTATTTGGTGGCTAAGGGAAGAGATAATGCAACACTCGGGTATCCTGTTTTCTCACAGTCTATATGCTTGTCATTATCCCTTCCTTTCTACTGGGATAGAAGATTTGCAACACCAAAATCTGGAGAGTAGAGGTTTTCTCAGCTGAAGAACTGCTACTCCAATCATTAGTGGCACAGTTGAAGCAGTGAACCTTGGCCAAGCTACTGAAGACCAGGCATTTGTCTTTGGTTCACTTCCATGAAGTACAAGGTGAACCCCAATGTTTTTCATACTCTTTTCTTGAATAATCTGTACCACCATGGCCAGAACAAAGAGGAGAGAGTCTTTCAAAACATTAAGTAGGGGGGGCAGCTTGAAGCCAGAACGACCACCGTATGTGGTCCATGACCTTCAGGTTTACTGAAAATGATCCGGACTTGCCTTTGTAGTTGTTAAAATGTGGTTGATCCATAGATGCTGCCCTCATCTCTTCCCTGGCCCTCACCCCGGGGATCCCCGAATTTCCCAATAAGTCAGCAACCTAGAGAAGTGATCTCCAGACCACCCACGGTTCTGATTGGCCAGCACTTAGGTCATATCTGTTAAATGTTTTGCCCGAGCCACTGAAAACATCAAGTTCTGAAGTTCAGTTTGATTAAGTTGTGCAAAAATGAAGGCTGTCCTATGGAGTCTTTCCAACAACCGGGTGCCAATTGAAACTGAGAATTAAACAAGAGTCAAGCCCTGTTCCCCACACCAGAAAACAGAAGAATGGAAAGCCAGGAATGGTCAGGACATAATTTGTGAAGATTCCAGCCTAGTGTGGAAATTTTTGAACATTCAATCCTGTGTCAGTGTCAAACAAGGGGAACTTCTAGAGACACACTGAGCCCCGTGTCAGTTAGTAGTTCTCAAGTGGGGGCAGCGTAGTGCCCCTATGGTGCTTTGGCAATAGTGGCAGCATTTTCAATCAGGATAATAACTAGAAGGTGTGGCTGGTTTTTAGTGGGAATGCAAACGGTGGACTGTCCTTCCCCCCAAATGACCACATTTTGATAAAGGAGTATGCATAATCATCATTGAATCACTGTCAGACAAAATATTCTGCATGTGGAACTACAGAGGAAGCTTCACTTCTAGGATGTTTGCCATTCAACAAGTAAGCAGAACCTAAGAGGCAGAGTCAATGCTCTAGGAAGCAGCGGTCAAAAAAATCAAACAACTTGTTACAGTGGGCGGCACGGTGTGGAAGAGCAGAGGTGTCAACTTTGCAGACTGTGTGCCCGATCCAAGCCATGGTATTTTCAACTGTCTCAGATGCAAGTAAAAATTGGACAATGAATGAGGAGGACTGAAAAATTAATATATCTGAATTATGCTGTGGGCAAAGAATATTGAAAGCATCATGGTCTGCCAGAGGAGCAAATAAATCTGGCTGGGAAGGAGTATAGCCAGTTTGCTCCTGAGAAGCAGCTAAGGTGCTTTGGACATGTTATGCAGAGAGACCGGGTCCTGGGAAAGGGCATCTTGCTTCGTAAAGCAGGAGGTCCAAGAAAAAGAGGAAGACTGTCAAGGAGATGGACTGACACGGCAAGTGCAGCGAGGGGCTCAGACATAACAAGTGGGAGGATGGTGCAGGGCTGGGCAGTGTTTCATTCTGTTTTCCATAAGGTTGCTCTGAGCCGAGCAGCCTTGATGGCGACAAGCAGTCATAGCAAGGAGCAAGAGGTGCAGCATAGAGAATCTTGCTCCACGTAGAAAGTGTTGAAGCTGCCCAGCGCTCCTCCTCCCGGAGTCAAACTAAGAGCTCTGTCTTGTGAACAGTGTTTCTGCAGAACTAAGGGAAGACAATGTCCTGAGCATTACACTGCAGTCAGTCGACATTCATGAGAACTGATCTTCAGCCTAGGTTCGTAAAGAGTTAAACCCCTTGTCCCGCTCCTGTGTTGTTGTTGTGTGTTTTAAGTCCACCGTACCTCCTAATCCTTGTGATTTCATTCCTTACCAGCCAAGAAAGCATTGTGTGAACCCACACACTTCTCTCTTAAGCTCCTTTTACAGTCCCTTCTGTTTGAGAAATTGCAGAAGCAGGAGTATTATTTTCACTCTCGCATTCCCCTAAAGTGAAGCAAAGAATCTCCTGTCCCTGACCACAGGGTTGGGAGCTGGCCAAGTAAATTGTAGTGAAGAAATGAGCAGTCCCAAAGGCTAATCCATCGTTCTGCCAAAACTACAAAATATTTTCCCAGCATTAATCCTGATTCCCACAACATGGTTGTGGAAACCCCAGTTGCTTATGTTGGTGTAGACAGGTCATGAATATCTGCTGATGGATAAAATGTTTTGGTTTTTTTTTTCAATCCACTGTGGGTTGCAGAAAAGTGCAGACACCGCCTCAAGTCATCTAGAGGTCAACTCCATGTGAAGTTCCAAAACCAGAACCTACAACTGTGTCCTGTCTCTTATTGGATATACAACAGGTTTATACTGATTTGTAATAGGTCCCTGAATAGCCCAGATGGTTGGTGTTTAGTTATCAATCTGAAGATTAATGCATTACACCTACTCAGTGGTGATGTGGAAGCAAGGCCTGGCAATCTGCTTCTTTAAAGATGCTTGATTCTGATGTTGACAGGTGCCTTAATGATCACAACCAAGATAGCGCCGTAGAACACAGCGCTCCTCTGTGACACTTGGGTGTGCTGTGAAGTCAAAATGGATTCTGCAGCAAAGGGGTTAGGCTTGGGCATGGGCATGGGTTTGGTTGGTTGGTTTGTTTGTTTGTTTTTAAGTCACAACAGCTAACAGCTGCTAGGTTCTTTGTGTGTCAAGTATTTATTAAAAGATCTGTAGGATTTTATCCACTCTTCACAGCAACATTAAGTAGTGGAGCCCAAGATTGTTTGCGTTTCACAGATAAGTGAGGTAATGAGGACTTGACATACTTGCCCAAGATGGCACAGCTAGAACATGCTGAAGCAGATTTCCAATTCTGGTCTCTTGTCTCTCCAGGTTTTATCACTCCACTCTATAGGAGGGAAGAGGGTAAATCACTGACTTCCATTCCAATGAAGACAAGCTGTGTTCTTGGTGCAGTTTTAGTGACTTAGAGGCTGTCCAAGGGAAAGGGGAGTCCAGGAAGCTGTTTTTGGATGTCAAAGCATCATCCCCGACATCTAAGAAGCCAGACACTGTTCTGACAGCTAATCAACCAAAGAATGTATATACCAGAGTTCCAAAAGTTCCAAGGTTGTAAGAACAAAATAAGTCCAGGGAAAGAGTAGGGTCCCAAATGGGATAAGAGAAGGAGGAAACTTTTGACAGTCTTGGAAGGGAAGCAGGGCTTGGACAGAGTGGAAGACATATAGTGCATCGTAGACAGGTGGAACAGCATGTTCAAAGGCATAGCCTCTGAGATCATGGTTTCCCACTCAGAGAAAAGAGGAAAGAGCCACTTGCAAGAATGTAACTGATTCTTCTGTCCTCAATCCTGCTGCTAAATTCAGGAATCCAGGTCAAACAAATTAAGAGGGCCATTATGAATCAGGACCCAATCTCTGGAGGTAATCTGATGGAAGTATTCCCAGAGGGATAGGAAAAAACTTGGGCCTGGCCACCAGGATGAGAGTCATTTTGCTTGTGCCAAGAACCCAAGGGGCAAGGGTGTGCACAGGTGCTCAGATCAAATGAGGCGACTCCTCTGCCCCTTTGAATTTAGGGGATTATGCAATAGAAGCGTATACATCTCTCCAGAGGTTCAGCTTTCACGGGATCCTTTAATCACTCCAAATTGGCACTAAGTCCCAACTTATTTAGTCATGCGTACACTAGATGTTTTCACACAACTCTCTCAAAGTCCCCAGGCAAACCTGGAATTCTGTTTGAGATGAGGCGCTTGAGAACTCCAAGGGGTTCCCCTGGGTTGGGCCAGTTCGCCCTTCAGCAAGGGATGCTGGGAACAAGTGTAGGGTGTTTATCCTTATGTCAGGACAACCTGGGAAATTTGAAGGGTCATCCAGAGAAGAAGGCAGAAATACTTGATGAAGGCACCTTCATCATCAAAGGGCTGGAGTTTGGGGATATGCTAATTAATACTACTTGATGGATCAGGTTTCTCAAACATAGTCTTAGGGACAAAGAATTGGCAATATCCTTCTATTTTTATAGCACTGAACACTTTTCAAAGACAAGGGTTGCAGATTCTGTATAGTCCAGAATGGTGTCCATTATATTGGTAATGACGCTTCTCATTGCTAGTGACAGAAACATAATTTAAACTAGCTTTAAGAATAAAAGGGGAATTACTGGATCATCTAACTGAAAAGCCAGGGGAAGTTCAGGCATGTTTGGATTAAGGAACTCAAACGTCATCAGGATTTTGGTCTCTCTCTGTGTTAGCTCTGCTTTCTTATGTCTGACCCTCTCTCTCAAGTGGTCTCCTCTCACATGATGGACCCCTGCAGGTTCTAAACATAAATCTCTCCCTTCTAAGTTTTAGGTACTAAAGAAAGAGATGTGGTTTTTCTCAATAAAACTCAAACCAAACTCCCTGTCATCAAGTCAATACCAACTCCTACTGACCCTATAGGACAGGGTAGAACTGTGGATTTCCAAAGGTGTCACTCTTTAGAGGAGTAGAAACCCTCATCTGAGTCTCTTCACCACATGTTGACCAATTTCCAAGAGTGAACATCTTGAAAAAGCACCGCAGACCCATTTCATCACGACCAGATTCTACTCATATTCAAGAGAAGGGACAACAGACCTCATCCCTCAGTGAGATTAGTGTCAAAGTCACATCATAAGAAGAGTATGTGGGATGGGAGAAATCACCTCAATCATCTTTGGGAAAACATGATTGGCGGGTGACTGGCATACATCTTTGGGTATAAGGAATTCTGCAGTCCATCAGTTTTCTCACATGTCAAGATGGAGAGACACTGGCCTACTTGGTTTGTGTTTGTTTTTGTTTCTTCAAAGCAACACATCTACTTTATCTTAATTTTTTTTGCATAAAGCTTTTTCTATTTTTATGGCAAATTTATTAAGATATCAATCACATACCTTAAAATTCACCCTTTGAAAGTATACAATTCAGAGGTCTTGAACTGCACAACCAATACCTCTTTTAGATTTTAGAATGTTTTTAATATTTGGAAAGAAACATCCTATCCATCAGCAATCATTGCCCATAACCTTCCCTTTATCCTATTGGTGACCACTAACCACCTATTTTCAGTCTCTATGGATTTATCTATCTTGGACATTGCATGGAAATATTTCCCCCAAATAAGTATTGAAATTCTGAACCCTAGTCTTATAGGCTTGAAGATAAACAAGCAGCCATATAGCTCAAAAGTAACAAACACCACATGGAAGAAGCACACCAGCTTGTGTAATCATGAGGTATTGAAGGGATTAGGTATCAGGCAGCAAAGGACAAAAAAAATCAAATCATTGTGAATGAGGGGGAGTGCAGATTGGGGGCCCAACGTTCATCTGTAGGCAACTGGATATCCTCTTACAGAAGGGTCGCAGGGCGGAGACGAGCCAGTCACGGTGCAGCATAGCAACGACAAAACATACAACTTTCCTCTGGATTCTAAATGCTTCCTGCTCACCCCCACATCCCCACTATCATGATCCTAATTCTAACTTACAAATTTGGCTAAACCAGAGGATGTACACTGGTACAGATAATAAATGGAAACACAGGGAATCCAGGACAGATGGGGGAGAAAGGGGGAACTGATCACGAGGATCTACATATAACCCCCTCTCTGGGGGATGGACAACAGAAAATTGAGTGAAGGGAGATGCTGGACAGTGTAAGATATGACAAAATAGTAATCATTTATAAATGATCAAAGGTTCATGAGGGAGGGGTGAGCAGGGAGGGAGGAGAAAAAATGAGGAACCGATACCAAAGGGCTCAAGTAGAAAGCAAATGTTTTGAGAATGATGATAGCAACAAATGTACATATGTGCTTGACACAATGGATGTATGGACTGTGATAAGAGTTGTATGAGCCCACAACAAAATGATTTCTTTAAAAAAAGAGTTGTGTGAGCCCCCAATTTTTTTTAAATGAAAAAGAAGAAATTCTGGCTCCTATATTGGCAAATATGGTGTTGTGGTGGTGAAGTGCTTGATTTCTAAACAAAATGTAGGCAGTTCAAACAAACTATTCACTCTCCTAGAGAAAGAGATGACTGTCTTCTCCTATAAAAGCTCAAACCAAGGGCTGAGCCCCGGTGGCGTAGTGGTTGTGCGCGGGACTGCGGCCCACTGGGATGGAGGTTCAATTCCGGCTCCCAGGAGCAAAGGCTGGGCCTCCTACTCCCACCACCTGAGGGCAGTGATGCCTAAAAAAAAAAAAAAAAAAAAAAAAAGCTCAAACCAAAATCCAACATCACTCAGCCAACTCAAAGTTGGCTTATTTTGAACATATCATCAGGGAAGACGCATCACTGGATATCAAGTTTGCCAAAGTAGAGGGCCACTGAGAATGAGGGACAAACTCAGCGTGGTCGACTGACACAAGAACACAACAGTGAGCTCAAACATACTGGCAATCACAAAGATGATTCAAGACGTGGCAGTGTTTCATGTTATTATACCCAAGGTCACCATGAGTCATAGTCAATGACAACCAACAACAACCAATGACCTTTTTGATATTTTTATTTTCCCAAGTTTCTAATATGTGTAACAGCTAAAGAAACAGAGTGAATGTCATTCCTATTTTAAATGTACACATAGCAAGTAGGAAAACAAAAAAAGATATTATCTAAGTAATATCCTGGTGGTACAATGGTTAAGTACTGGGCTGCTAACCAAAAGTTTGCAAATCCAAGCTGCTACATGGGAGAAATATCTTGCAGTCTGCTGCCATAAAAACATATGGCCTTGGATACCCAACAGGACAATTCTCCTCTGTCTTTTAGACTCAATATGAATCATAATTGACTCCAAGACCAGGCGTTTGGTTTAGTTTAGTTTTCTTTACACTCATTTGTTCACCCAGTAAATAGTTTTAATGTCTATTATGGGCAAGGCACAGTTCCAGATGGTAGGAATAGAGTGGTAAACACATGGCACATAGTTTAGTGTAGCTTCCGTCAGGAGGGAAGACAGCTTTCATTAAGCAATTGCAGCTGCACTGTAATGAGTGTAATCACAAAGGAAATAAAGGTGATGCAAATGGGAGCCTAAGTCAGGGAGCACCCATCTCATCCAGGGGTTCAGGGAGGACCTGAAATATAAGTGGGAGTTACCTGCCCAGCTGTCACCTTCTCGTTAAAATTGAAACACACACATATTAGCCCCACTACTGTACAGGACTTTTGTTCATCTGATGCGATGTGGATTTTATGAACTTACTTTTCTGTATAGAAAGCACTTGTTTGTCTACCCAACCAAGACATAAGCTTCATTGGAACAGAAAGTTTTCTCTCTTTGGTTCACTTATAAGCCCAACACTCCATAAACATTCGAATGAAAGTGCATTCAGACAAGGAGAGTAACATGTACAAAGGACTTGAGGAAATTAAGAGCATCTCAAAAATAAAAAGGAAAAATTCAGAGGTTTAAACGTCAACGACCAGTAACAACCAAATTGGTTCCAGCTCATGACAATACCATGGGTGTCCAAGTAGAATGGTGCTCCTAAAATTTTCAAACGTTTCTCAGAATAAGAGCACCAAAGGTGTTCCGAGCATCTATCTCTTCTCTGCTGGAGACAGTTCCACAAATCCTCCTCCTTCTTCCCTCTTTCAAGGCCCATAGCATGCCCAGCCTTCATGCCTTCAACCAACTGGACCATCTCTATGAATCCTTGCCTGATTTCCCCACCCACACCCATCAAACCACCCACCATTACCAAGCACCATTCTAGGTACTCACTGTGTCCAAGAACTATAATAAATATGTTATTGATATGACCTCATCCACTCCTAATATCTTCACAAGTAAGTACTATAGTCTTAGAGAATTGACCTCCCCCCAAAAAAACTAAACAGGTGAAAGCTCTACTGGGCAAAGCTTTTGTAGTACAAATTTTTCCCACTAAGAAAGAATCAAGAAACTAATTCTGAGTGATTGTATTCAGTGGCACAACCTGAATAGGTTCTCTCTGATCACAGTGAATTTTTTCAGAAAAACAGCTTCTCTTGAACTTCGTTTGTGTGTGTGTATGTGTGTGTGTGTGTGTGTGTGTGTGTGTGTGTGGTGTGGTGTGATGGTCTATTAAGAGAACAGCATGGGGCTATGAAATTTTGTTTTCTAATCAGGAAAAATGGAGAAATGGTTGTGATGTTGAACACAGCTTATAAGGACAGTGCAATTTGGGGGGTGGGCAACTCAAGTGTATTGGTATTTTTTTCATTTTGAAAAAGATGAAATGTCAATTGATGACAAACCTCACTCTGAACACCTGCTAACTTCCTAAACAGATGGAAATGTCAATAGCATTTATGCACTTGTACTCGAAGACCAGCGATGGACCATTGAAGAGATAGGGACTTCATCTGGACTCTTGTGGAGCTTGGCTCAGTGAATTTTAACAGTGGATTTGGAAACGAGAAGGGTTGCTGTGAAATTTGTGCCTCAAGTTCTAATTGGCCAGGAAAAAGAGTCTCGAGTGGAAACATGTTTTGCTTTGAAAGAACAGCTCCAAACAACCCAGCCTTTTTTCCCCAAGGTCAATAGTGATTATGAGATTTGGTGCTATTCTTACAACTCTGTAGCCAACATCACTCAAGACAGTGGAAAACACGATCATCATCTTCTCCCCAAAAAAAACTTGTCAAGTAAAATCAAAGGACAAGACAATGCTCATTTGGGTTGTTAGTTTTTTGTTTGTTTTTTTTTTTATGTGAAGGGGATAGAACATTTGGAGTTTATTCCACCAGGTCAGACTGTTAATCAAGCTCTCTATTTAGAGGTTCTGAGAAGATTGCATAATAGTAAGTGACCAAAAAGGCCCAATTTGTGACAGATGGGAGATTGGTTTTGTTTTTTTTTGGCATCACTGCCCTGATGCGAGTAGGAAGGCCAGCCTTGCTCCTGGAGAGCTGCTGCTGGATTTGAACTGCCAACCCTATGGGCCGCAGTCCCGCACACAACCACTGCACCCCCAGGGCTCAGCTGGAGACTGGTTTTATCACCATAACAAGACACCTGCTAACACAACCATCTCCGTTTGGGGCCAAAAGCATCACGCCTCTCGTGCCCCACACACCATTCTCACCTGCCCTCACTCTGTGACTTCTTTTTGTTTCCTCAAATGAAGAGGAACATGAAAGGACAGCAGTTTGGCAATGTAGAAATGAATTTTTTTTAATGAAGGAGATGCTGTCAGTCATCCAAACAGATGAGTTGGGAAAATGTTTCCAAGAATGGAATCGCAGATTTGATGTATTAAGTATAATGGAGGGCTGAGCCCCGGTGGCGGAGTGGTTGTGCGCGGGACTGCGGGCCACTGGGATGGAGGTTCAATTCCAGCGGTGGGGCTGGGCCTCCTACTTCCACCGCCAGAGAGGCAGTGATGCCAAAAAAAAAAAAAAAAAAAGTATAATGGAGAGTACTTTGAAGGTGATAAGGTTGTTTTGTTTTAAAAAAAAAAAAAGTTAAATACATAGCTTTGGAGAAAAATTCCACGTTTGGGGTGGCACCCCCTCATAATCACAAATTACTATGATTTTCAGACCCACAATAATGCTGCCCATACTGCGTCCATTCTCCTTCTTTCATCATCTCACAAATCCACAAAATTGGCTGCTTCTCCATCATTTCTCTAGCTGTATCATGTGTTGAAGATTATGCCATAACATTTTCTACTGTGGTCTCACATAGAACTTGGCAAATGTCCTCTTCCTTTTTCTGGATGAACCATACTGTTCACTCATAACATTGAGTTAACAATACTATAACTCAAAGCTTAACTTACACATTCAGTTTCCCCGTAAGGTAAACCACAGCCTTCTGGCTCCGGGAAGCACTAGCTAGCACTTCAGCACTCCACTTGGGGGCCATTTTCAAGAAGGAAATACCAACAAAAAACACAAAACTGTGAGACCTGTTAGGCTGCTAACCAAGAGGTCAGCAGTTCAAACCTACCAGGCGATCTGTGAGAGAAAGGTGAGGCACTCCGCTCCCACAAAGATTTACAGCCTCAGAAACTCACAGAAGTGACTGTGAATCAGAACTGTCTCAATGGCAGTGAATTTGGTTTATTAGTTGGTGGGTGGGTGGGTTGATTAATTGGTTGGTTGGTAAGTTTGAAATAGACTATAAAATAACATGCGTGTTGAAGCAAGAAGGCCTTGTTTGGCCTCTTCTGGGAACATTTCCATCAGACAATTCAAATTTTTTGGCCACTCTACACCTCTCTGTAAATGACAAGAACAAAAATGGTGCTGCAATTATTGATCCTGGGTTACACAAAGATTCATAGTCAGGGAATCTGCAAATAATGAGAACTGACTGTCATTTCTCAGGACTACCCAGCCTAGATGTTAAAGCCTGAGGCCTTAACAACTTTCTTTTGTTTCCATCTTGCCCTTCTTCAGAAATCTACAGGACACTCACTTATTTCAGTTGACCTAGTGGCCACTGTTCCAAGATTTGCCTTCAACTATGCATCACCCTTCTAGACTATAAGCTCCTTAAAAATGGGGCGTGTTCATGTTTATGACTGTTTCCCCAGTGCCTGATCCCTCACAGGGCTCTCTCACTATCTCCGTGATAAGGAGATGGCAGCCCCAAGGTCTGGGACAAAAGAGGCCACTGTCCTTGAAGACAGTTTTACTTGTAAAATAGATAATCTTCTCTCCAAGACTCCTCTTTAAAAACCTTTCCTTATCTCCTACGACTTAATCCATCTATTCCGTCTGAAAATATTTCATGAGCACAGTGCTAGGCACTGAGGAAACAATAAATCAGACAGAGGCCACACCCTGTGAGAGCTTATAACCTGGTGTACAAGCCAGATGAGTCAGTAAATCCTTGTCATCCAACGTCTCCCAGAGCACTTATTTCCCAGGTAAAAGATGTCAATGTGTCAGGAGAGCTCAGAAAAACAATAAGAAGAGGCAAACTATGACATGCACCACTTCTAAGAGGTTGGAAAAGAGACCCTCTAGCAAAATACATCTTTAAATGACAAACTACAGGAAGACACCCCAAATCTTCCCCTCCCCTCACCTGGCCAGGCTCCAGGTTAAAACAAGAGTGCGCAGGAACTTCTCCCCTCGAGCTTTGTTTAAGTAAGTCATATAGTAAAGCCAAACTGGGTTCAAATACAGACCCTCCGACTCATTTCATAGCTGTGATGTTGCTTGGGGTAGGATTGCTTGGCGTTGGTTTCTATTTACAGCAACCCTGTGCACAGTAGGCTGAAACACCACCTGGTCCTGTGCCGACCTTACAGGTACTGTGGTGTTGAAGCTCCTTGCTGCGGAACTCTGGCAGCACATCTTGTTGAGGGTCTTCCCCCTTTTTGCTGGCATGATGTCCTTCTCCAGGGCCTGGTCCCCACCGGTGACATGTTCCAAGCATGTACGACAAAGCCTCCTTTTTTCTCAGGAACATTTTGATTGCTCTTCTTCCAACACACGTGTATTCATTCTTCTGGCAGTCCACAGTATACTCAAAAATTTTTGCTGATATCATAATTCAAATGCAGCAATCATTTTTTCTTCCTTATTCATGATCACTTTCACATGCATATGGAAGTAGCAGTCAAGAATTCTAAGGACATAAAAGGGCAAATCTGCTGCAAAAGACCTTTCACAAGTGTTATAAACAAACAAAGACATCACTTTGAGAGCTAAGTCTTCCATGGTTGGACCCTAGTCAAAAGGAATCCTTGGCAACCTCAGCCTTTCTCTGTGTAGCACAATGCTGTTGATTGGTCTAGTTGTGGGGACTTTTGTCTTCCCTTTGTCTTGACCCAGAAGTCTGATGAATGTGTTTCAAGTGGTCTTGGCTATCAACCAGCAAGGTTGGGCTATCTGTAGGTCACAGGTTCTTAATGAGTTTCCCTCTGACCCTGATGTCATGTGATCTTTCAGATAGTCACCTTCTCTGATCATTTGCTAGGCATGCAGACTAAATAAGGGTGGTGAAAAGATGCACTCTGAGGCACACCTTTCTCGATTTTAAATCACACAGTATCCCCCTGTTCTGTTCAAGAGAAGACCTCTTGGTCTATGTACCAGTTGTACATGAGCACCATTAAATGTTCTGGAATAGCCCTTCTTCACAGGAGATGAGATCACATTATGTTATCCATAATTTGCTATGGTCCATAATTTTTTTAGGATCCAGAGTCAAATGTCTTCCTATAGTCAGGGAAACACTTTTCTGTGCTAGAAAAGGCTCCACAAATATAAGTAAAGCAGGTTCTGGACACACCACGTCTGGGTTTGAATTTTAACTATGTTCAAAAGTTGTCTAAGGCTATTACTGTTTGTGTGTGTGTGTGTGTGTTATCTGCTATCCAAAGATTGGGACCGGCCACTCTGTACCTTTTCAGAAAAACTGATACCTGATTTTGTTTTGAAATGGCACTTGTAATCAAGTTTCTCATGAAGGTGGGCAGCTAGGCTAGCTTACTCTAAATAAGCATTTTCTAAATGCCCATAGTGGTGTTCATTCTACTCATAGGTTGAACAGACTAAACAGAGTGCTTGGAAGAGAAGCGTATAGAAGATCAAAGGCAAAAATCTGACCTGAACAGTTAAAATGTTTTCAGTAGATTCCCCTTATGGAATATGGTTGGACTTGATCTGGTTTCCAAAACTTTCTGTATTTTGGGTTTGTATTGTTTTGTTTGGTTCCTTCATAGTAGAGTGTAGCTCAAAGGTGTTATGTCAATGGAGGTATGCTATATGCTTTTCCATTTTCAGTATATGAAACCCAGGATTGATGAACTATAGGGACACCAAGTAGAATAAGGGGTTCGGGGACAGGGGAGTACAATGAGTGGGGGGGGGATAAAAAAGAGATGATATCAAGGAGTCCATGTAGAAAAAGAATGTTTGGAAACTGATAGTGACAGCAATTGTACAATTCTACTTGACATGATTGAAATATGGAATGATTTGTTATAATATATTAAGTCCCAACTTATAAAAAAGAATGAAATAATAAGATGTAGGAAATTACCTGGAGACAGATATATATGTGTGTGTGTGTGTGTGTGTATGTATATATATTTATTTAATGTGAGGGGGAAATTAGAAACAAGCTTGCAATATTTATTTATTCATTTCCTTTTCATTAAATATTACATTTTTATTCCCTAACCTTTGTTCTTTAAGTAAACAAGCATAGAACATAAGGAGAGCAAGTGCCAAACAACCAGAGAGGGACATTCTGTCATTTGCTTCAGTTTTTGGTAGGCCCCAAATTCCCACAAGAGGTTATGAGTGAATTATGCCATTCCTGAATGTGTTCAAAGAACTAAAATATTGTCAGAACAGTATCGCTGGAAGTTCAACAGAAATCAAAAAGGGGATATTCATAAGTGAATAGAATATGTTCAGAGAAGAGAAGTTGCCTCTTTCTAAAATAGCAAACACAATGACTAATTGACCTACCTCTAAAGGAATAGGATCCTATTCCTTCAATGAGAAGATGGTTAAGGACTAATCACCCAGCTGATGAAACTCAGATAAAAGCAAAGAATATTGCAAGTGAAGGTGCCAATCCAGAAGCAATATAGAAATATCTTCAATAATAGTTTCATTTGTTTTTTGGTCAGGTATGATTTCATATTTTTTCATTAATACATTAAAACTTTTATAGCAATCTAGTTATAGAACCTCTTTTATTTTTCTTATTTATAATAAACTACCTTTCAGTATATCATGTTTTGTACTTAAAACGGTCATTAGGGCAGAGAATCAGCTGACAAATTATTCGAATCTCACCACTGCTATCATGAGTCCCTGATGCATGGTCATCCCATGAGAAACAGAAGCAAACACTCTGGTCTATCTTAGTCCAGATGCCACCCTGAAACGTATGCAGCAACACAGCCAAGCACAAGCTTCCTCTGGCTAATGGGCAGCTGCTGGACATGCGGTGTATCCATCAGCAATGAAGTCCAGGTCTCATGCATGGCTGAGAAGTCCTCCCACTGAATCACCACTGTGCTTATCTGCTACTGTTATTGCACCTTGTCACGAATCAGTCCTTCTCTGGACCTCGGTTACCACCTCTGTAAAAGAGGAAAAGTTATCAGCTGCTTCATGGAATCCTCATGATGATTCATGAGACTGGGAGAGAGAGAGAGAGAGAGAGATACATACAACAAACAAATGGGAACATTCCATTATCTTTTAATTCCATGTGTCCATGAACTTTTTGAAGTCCCCTCATAAGGAGCATACATATGCACATATATTTGTATGTAAAATAATCGTGTGCGGGGCTGAGTCCTGGTGGCGTAGTGGTTGAGTGCGGCACTGCGGCCCACAGGTTGGCAGTTCAAATCCAGCAGCAGCTCTCCAGGAGTAAGGCTGGGCCTCCCTCTCCCACCAGAGGGCAGGGATGGCATATATACGTGTGTGTGTGTGTGCTTAGTTGCTTTCCAGACACACAGTTCCTGCTTGTAAAATTGAATGACCATCTATTGTTCCTGTCAACAGGATCCTTTGGCTGGGCCTATTCGACTCTGTTCTAGTCCCATTGACTTCTCTGAGAACCCTAAGAGAGTTCTTACTGTCTCCTTTAAGTTTAAATCCAATTGTCATCCCCTCTTCCGCTTTAGAGTATCCACCTCCCCCAACGCTCACACACACACACACACTTCTCCTGTGGAAACACAGGGACCCAGTAGCTCAGAAGACAGCAAGCATATTCAAAAGAAGCCCTCAAGCTTTGTCCCTGGTTCCAAAGGTAATGCCTATTCTTTCATGTGGAACATTTGGTGAAAGCTCAAAATTCTTCTGACAGCTACCTGCCCCCTGGGAAGAAGAATGCATTTCATGCAGGAAATGGATTTGTTAAGCTTTGCAAGCACAGGGCTGGGGGCAGCACTGAGGTAACAGGTGGTCTCTAATCAGCACTTGTGCCAAGGACAGATGTCATTGCAAATGTACGAATCTGCATTTGCTAAGACCATTTCTCTCTCAGGAGCCAACTTTGAGAACACTCTCCTGCTCTGCTCAGTTGAGTCATAAATCTTCCCCCTACCCCAGCTATTAAAAAAAAAAAAAGTACTGCTGTGTCTTTTGAAACCACGCCTTCATGCTAATAAGCGTGACTGTTCCTCATCCACCACCGCCACCCACACCCTTGAGCCTTCTGCCCTTCCCCGGCTCACTAGATTTTTCCCCTCCTTCTGGTGCCCACCCTGCCTTAGGAGTGACCATCAAAAACACCAGGCAATGATGTCTCTACCCGAGAAAGACTCGCAACTGGCAAAACATCAACTGTGAGGAAACTGGTTAAATACATTATAACATATGCATAAAAAAGGAATCAGGGAACGCCATGAATAAAGACACCTGGCCAGGTATTGGTGCCCAGCATTGGGTAGTTAGGCACTGGGCTGTGAGCCACAAGGTCAACAGTCTGAAAGCAACAGCCACTCCTCAGGAGAAAGAGACTCCCGGAAAGAGTGACAGTTTCAGAAACCCACAAGGGGCAGTTCTACCCTGTGCTATAGGGTGGAATCAACTTGATGGCTGTAGGCTTGGTTTAGCTTGGGGCAGATATTCATATAAAAATTATTCATTCCCTTCTTAGGATTATTAATAATAAAAATATATTGGTTACAAAGGCATTTCGTACTCTTAACTCTAGTTTTAGGTATGCACATCCTCAGCTGTCTTTTTCCCACTCATAGAGAACAACAGGGAAGTGCCAAGCTCCACCCGTTAAAGGCGGAAACTTTGTAAGACCCAGGAAAGCAAGGCGATCTCATAGCTTTCACAGGCTTCGTGCTATATGTGAAGTGGAATTATGGGCCACTTTTCCTTTCTTCTTTGTCATGTCTATATTGTCCACGGAAATTATGTCCTTCTCAGCTCCTTCTATATCAATGGTTCTCAACTTTCCTCCTGTCGAGACCCTAGAATACATTCCTCATGTTGTGGTGGCCTCCCCCCAACCATAACATGATTTTCATTGCTACTTCATCACTGTCATTTTGCTACTCTATGAATTAGGCGACCCCAGTGAAAGGGTCCTTCAGCTCCCAAAGGGTTCATGACCCACAGGTTGAGAACCGATGTTCATTTCATCTTGCTACCACAAGAAATTTTTACAATTGTGATATCTTAAATCAACAGAAATCTTTTATCTCACAATAATGGAACCCAGAGGTTCAAAGTCATAATGTCAGGATAGCCATGCCCCCCACCCCTCTGTACCCCACCCAGAGGCTCTAGTCAAGAATTTATTCCAGTCTCTTCCAGCGATGGGTGGTTGTTGCTTTCCTTGGCTCAAAGCTGCATCTCTTTCCATCTTCACATTCCTTCCTCTCCTCTGTTATGTCTCTCTGAATGTCTGCCTCTGACCTCTGCCTGCTTCTGTCTTAGAGGGACATTTATGTATCCATGTACCATCACATAATCCAGGACAAGCTCATCTTCTTAAGATTCTTAACTTCTTCCCCTCCTGCACTTTAGAAGCTAGTAATTACTCTTTGCAAATTACTCATGGATTCTGGAATTTTGAGGCTAGACATATCTTTTAAGGACCACTGTTCAATCCACTATATTTTGCAATCACAAAAAAGAAGCTTGAGGTGACAGATTAATCAGCACACCATGCCACACCTCTCGACATAACCAGGACATATATAGGAAACCAATAGCCAGCCTTGTACTCATGGGGAAAAAATAAACCCAGAAACATTTCTCTTTAAAATAAGAACAAGACAAGGATAACCTTCTTTACCCTCATAGTCAATACTGTACTGATAACCAGTGAAAACCTTAGAAATAGCAGTGCAACATTGTCGGATACACAGAAAACCTTCAAAAATAGTTCAGTAAAGTGTGGTGAAGAAATTAGATGCAGCATGGTTATCATAAGGAATATAACATCTGGCATCTTACAGACTTGTTTTCAAACAAGCAGCCATCTAAGTGAGAGGTCATCTAAGGCCATATGGAAGAAGCACACCAGCCTGTGTGATCCAAAGACTGTGACTAATAAAATCCAATCCAAATGAGCGAATGGCCAATGTGAACACTTGGCTTGCAGAAGGCTATAAATGACCCAAGAAATCCAAAATTTATTTGCAGGGTCCACACATGGGAAAAGGCTCCAGCGAATCCTCTGATCAAGGTACAGGAATACAAATAGCCTTGATAACAGGCAGCCAGCACTGTGAAGTCAATTACAGCAGATGCAGTTAGGGTAAAAGGTAACATCGTATGATTTGATCTCCCTTTTGATCCATTTTAAAGTTGATCCAGTTTAAAGAATGACAGGGAAACACAGGAGCATTAAGTAAGCCTCTGGTGAACTCCCTATGACCATAGACCATGGATGTGACGAGCATTGCTATCATGTAGAAGACATCGGAAAGCAGATTGCTGCAGACGCAGTTAGGTCAGAATTGAGTGCATTATCATTTGATCTCTCTTTTGATCCACTGCAAATTTGTCCTAGTTTTTAATATTTTGGGTCTTCTTTTCAATAGAGGCTTTTAACCTGTGTCACTTTGTTATTGTTGTTAGCTTTTTTCTTTCATGATTTTCTACATGTGAAATCTAGGAAAGCTATTGAGACAGTACCTGGATGAATGGTTCCTTGGAGGGAAGGCAGAGCAGACTGGGATGGGGGGGATTCACAAGTATAAAAACAAAGAAAATGTTCTAAAACTCATTGTGTTGATGATTGTACAGCTCTTGATAGGGTTGAGCTATTGAATTGTATTTTGTGTGGATCATATGCCAATATGACTGTAAAAAAAAACAATGGTGGCAAACTGGATGCAACCATTTGCACATACAAAAGAGAGAGAGAAATGAAACAGGATCCATACCTCCCATAATACACAAAAACTCATTCAAAATGGGTTGGAGATCTAAATGCAAAACCTCAAACTACAAGTATTAGGGGGAGAATATGGCCTATCATGAGCCCCCTAATACACAGCATAACTAGAATACCAAGCAAAGCTAAAATGGTCCAACGGTGGGATATAAACTAGACATAGGGAATGTCCTAAAAATTAAGCATTTATGCTCATCAAACAAATACATTTCACCAAAAGAGTAAGAGTACCTACAGCTTAAGAACAATTTGTTGGTTAAGATAAATCCAACAAGGGTCAAATCTCTAAAAGGAATACAAAATTTCAAACCCACAACAGCAAAGAAGACAATCTGATTTAAAAGTAGGAAAAGGATATGAAAAAAAAAAAAACTTTATCAAAGGAGAGAATCATGACGAGAAGCTTCTCCCAGTCCTTAGCCATCCTCAAAAATCCTTGTCCATGGAGCCAGTTCTCACTCAGAGCAACCCTCTAGGACAGGCTAGAACTGCCCCTGTGGGTTTCAGACCTTGTAACTCTTTGTGTGGATGGAAAGCTTCAAGCGGCTGGCCCTAAGGCTCGCTGCCCGGCACACACAACCGCCTGAACCGCCAAGGATCCTTTTCAGCTCACTGCTGTGAATCATGGCTGAGTCATAGTGACCCCTGTGGGTTTCTGAGGCTCTAACTGTTCTCAGGAGCAGAAAGCCCGGGCTTTCTCCCACGGAGCTGCTGGTGGCTGCAAATCGCCCACCTTGTGGATCAGAGCCCGTGTGTAATGGCCATGCCACCCGGACTCGTCCCAGTGGCTACTAGAGAGATGCAGATGACACTAAAATGAGATGCCCAGAATAATGACCTTGATCCCCACCCCCGTGTCACCCAAAGCAGTGGACAGAAGCTGTGGAGGCTGTGGGAGCAAGTAGAGACTGCGGGCGGAGCCACAGAATGGCACAGCCTGTGTGGGGAATGGTCGCCCCTTCCTTTAAAAACTAGAAATAGAAACACCGGGTAATCCCACTTTCAAGTACATAGCCTAGAAAAATAAGAGCCATGACACAAACAGACATACAGTCACCTGTGTTCATTCCCAACATTATTCACAATCACAGAATGATGGGAACAGCCTCGATGTTTATGGAGAAATGAATAAATATGCGGTGGTATATCCATACACTCATAAAAATGACGGTGAATCCATGAAGGGTCTCTCAATATGAGTAAGCCTGGAGATCATTCTGCTGAGGGAAATAAGTCAGTTTCAAAAAGACGGATACAGATACAGTGCTATAAAAAAATCAAGAACAGGTGTACACGCCAAAAGGAAATCATTTTGGTGACTGTTGGTGAAAGCAAAGCGAGTGAGGCACTAATGAAATAACAGGCTGAGGCTCATTCTGGAGAATGTAAGGCAGCACAGTAGGGAAGGTCTGCACAGTGTGACCACAGCACAGGAAGATGGCCGATGGTCATAGAAGAAGACAGGAAGGACAACTTTGCCAAACACAGTTATACAAATGATCATTCGCAGTAGCAGATCCATCCATAAATATGAATACTAAAAAGGTGAGAGAGATTGTAAAGGAAGGAACCTATATACCCACGGTGCTGACTATTTCCGCACACTTATGAGGGGACTTCAAAAAGTTTGCACAGAGAGACAAACCGGGGAGCAGGTGATCCAGGCCGCCAGCACCCAGCCTCCCAAAGCCGGACCTCGAGCAGGACTGGCCCCCGCCTACACCCCGCCCAGGCCCCCTGCTGGGTCGCCCCCAGTCCCTCACTGGCCTCCAGCACTTGCCTGTCTGACTCTCTGTCTGTCCCCAGTCACCTCGATCCTCTGGGACCCGAGGAGGGTCGGGGAGGTGGGGTCCGGGTAGGGGTGGGGCCCCAGGTGACCACGCACGCCACCCAGCCGTGACCATCCTCTGAGGAACGCACTGGGGGGGAGGAGGGCAGGGTGTTCCATGATCATCGCCCCTTCCCTGCCCTGTGCCAACAATGACAGGTACCAGGGAATAGTAAGAGTTCTAAAATGGACTGAGAGGAGGGTGTAGTCTTTCTGGGTGTGTTTGATCAATCTAATTGTATCTGAGATGAATTACTGAGAAGTGAAGGATAAGGGTGCATAATAGTGGAGTAGGAAGAAAAAACAAAAAACAATATGTATATGGCATATATATAAATATATGTGAATATGTGTATATTTATTTATGTGTCTGTATGTGTAAATGCAACAAGGAAGCAGATGAACTTTGGGCCTCTACTTAAATCTTATCTCTGTGCAAGAACTGTTTGTTCTGAAAATATGACACTGTATAATAACCACCTCCCTGACATGATCACTGAAGACAAAATGGGTGCATAAGCAAATGTGGTAAAGAAAACTGATAGTATCCGGCTATCAAACGCTATAGCTCCTGGGGTCTTAAAGGTCCGAAGTTAAACAAGCAGCCATCTAGAAGGGAAACAACAAAGCCCACATAGGAGAAGCATGCCAGGATGTGTGATCATGAGTCCACAGGACTTGGTTCATGCATCCAAAATGATTTGAAGGGGACTGTATATAGTGCAGACCCAAAGTCCACCAGTAAGACAATTGGACAGTCCATCTTGGAAGGGCCTCATGGAACAGAGGATAAATCCAGGGTGCAGTATGGCACTGATGAACCACATAGCTGTCCTCTAGTTCTTTAAGATTTCCACATTTCCACAAGGTCCACACATGACACACCTTGTTGATCATCATAGACTCATGTATGCTCATTTGTTCATTTAAGATCGCTCAGTGCATGGTGGGACAAATAGATGACGCCTCAGAGACACTGACAGGAGTGAGAGTTCCCTTAGGGCACAGGAAAGGAGAGGAGCAGGGGAGGGGAGTTGATAGCATGATGACTGTATAGCCCCACCCGATGGGATTGAGCAACAGAACTGTATGGGAAGGGAAAGGGTATATGGGAATGAGAAAGATATGTCAAAAAATATATTCTTTAAAAATAAATAAATAGAAATGTTTCCCAGAGATCTCCACAGGTCTCAATCAGACATTCCATGTTCGAATGCTTTGCTGGGAGACTGCTATACACAAAAGTGAGCAGGTTTCTTTTCTGAGGTTCATTCTAATCTTCACCATCTAACTGTAGATACCCAGGTGCTCCTAGGTATTAAGCCAGAGCAGTCTCGTGTTCTTTTTTTAACATGTCACATTGGCTCTCATATTTCCTTGAAGGCATTTTGGGAAATGTATTTCCTTGAAGACATTTCTGCAGAAAATGGGATGTTTCGAAGATGTTGGAACAGTTTTAGGCACAGGTGGCGATGTTTTAGGAGAACCTGTCTGGTAGGATCCACCAGCAAAGAAAGAATTGAAAATGGGTGTGCAGTGGGGAGATGATAGCAGGAGTCATTTCCTCATTTTAACACAGCAAATGATTGCATGCCGTGCACTGCCCGGGAGACTTGTGACGTGGCATAGACCAACAAATCCCCCCTTTGTGCTATGGTTGTCAGGAGCCATGAAGTCAGTCCCTGTGTACAATAGGAACACTGCCGGGCCCTGTGACATCCTCACAGTGGTTCGGAGGATGGGGATAGTGAAGACACAGGTTCCAGTTCGACCAGGGAAGTCCTTGTCCTTGCCTCTTGTCCCCCTAATTATCAAGTACGCCAACTTCTCATTCTCAAGAAAGGTCCTGTTTGCAAATAATCAATTAGATGGCCACCCTATTCTTTAGCTGTCCAATCCCATCAATGGCTCTATAAGAGAAAAGCAATCTGCTTCCAAAAGATACAGCATCTGGAGAGTTAGAGGCTTCAAGGTAAACAAGCGCCATCTAGCTCAGAAGCAACAAAGCCCACATGGAAGAAGTACACCAGCCTGTGTGACGATGAGGTATGGAAGGGATCAGTTACCAGACATCAAAAAAAAAAAATCAAATCACTGTGAATGAGGGAGGAGTGCAGATTGGGGACCCAAAGCCCATCTGTAGACAACTGGACATCCCCTTACAGAAGGGTGGTAGGGAAGGATATGAGCCAGTCAGGGTGTAGTGTAGCAACAATGAAGTATGCAACTTACCTCTAGTTCTTTAATGCCTCCTCTCCCCACCCCACCCCCGTCCCCACTATCATGATCCCAATTCCACTTTACAAATCTGGCTAGAACAGAGGATGTACACTGGTACAGATGGGAACTGAAAACACAGGAAATCCAGGACAGATGAAGCCCTCAGGAGAGAGTGATGAGAGTGGCGGTACTGGGAGGGTAGAGGAAAGATGGGGTAGAATGGGGGAACTGATTATAAGGATCTCCATATAACTTCCTCCCTGGAGGATGGATAACCGAAAAGTGGGTGAAGGGGGACATCGGGCAATGTAAGCTATGACAAAATAATTATAAATTATAAAGGGTTCATGAGGGAGGGGGTGCAGGGAGGGAGGGGGAAAATGAGGAGCTGATATCAAGGACTCAAGTGGAAAGCAAATGTTTTGAAAATGATGATGGCAACAAATGTTCAAGTGTGCTTGACACAATGGATGGATGCTTGACTTGTGATAAGAGTTTTATGAGCCCCCCAAAATGATTAAAAACATATACTTCACCCTAGGAAACCCGATGGGCCAGTTCTACTCCATCCTGTAAGGGTGATTCCACAGCAGCAGCTCATGGAAGGGACCTTCTATGGAAGAAATCATGAGGCTAGCCCAAAGAGACCTTTGTACAAATTAGAGAAGCCCATCCCCCCACCCCCTGAAGAGACATAGCTTACAGATGCACAGTTGGAACAGTCGTGTCCACTTTTATGCACCCTGAACAAAGGCCGCTTGACGGGAAGATGCCAGGACATTCTACTTGGATGGTCCAGCTCAGGCTACATGTCTGCCTCCACACCCCTACTGCACGCAGAGATGTCTAACAAAGGTGTGCAGTCAGGAAGATACAAGGTAATCCTGGCCCAGTCCCGACAGACAGGGAACAGCCCAAACAACCTAGCCAATGCCCCGGAGACTATCAAAGGAATAAACAGACAAAAACGCATAAGCAAATACAATCCCAAGTAGTGAAAAGCTCTGGGGAACAGAAGAAAGGAAATAAGCTCTACAAAGTCAAAGGATGCGAGGCAGGCATAGAAGGCATGGTGGCATCTGATCAAATGCAGTGTAGCCAAGAGGAGTTGCTGAAAGCAGAATGAAGGTCAGACATGATACTGGGACAAGAGGAAAGTAAAGAGAAATAGAGGTAAGAACGAGGAGGCAAAGAACATTGATAGAGGTCTAAATACAGACATATATATCAATAAATTGTACATATATATTTATATATAAATAGAACATAGGTCTACATGCATATATTTATGTTAAGTAATAAGGTAGCAGATGGACATTGGTTCTCTGCTCAAGTACTCCCTCACTGCAAGAACACTTTGTTCTAATGACCTGGCATTTTATGATGCTCACCTTCCTGACATGATTGCTGAAGACAAAATGTGTGCATAAGTAAATATGGTGAAGAAAGTTGATGTTCCCCAGACACTGTATCTTAGAAGCTTGAAGATAAACGAATGGTCATCTAGCTTGGCAGCAATAAAGCTTATATGGAAGAAGCACACCAACCTGTGTGATCATGAGCTTCTACAGGTTCAGATACCAAGCATCAGAAGACCTCAAAAAATATCATATCAACACAAATGACAGGGGTTGGAGTGAAGACTCGAAGTCCACCTGCAGAGAATTGGAATTCCCCTCCAGAAGGGTCACGAGGAAAGAATGAGACAGTCAGCGTGCAATAAAGCACCAACAATACATGCAGCATTCCTCTAGTTCTTCCTTCCCTCCACTATCATAACCCCAGGTGTACCTTACAAATCTGCCTAGATCAGACTATGTACACTGGTAGAGATAAGAACTCTCGACACATGAAATCCAGGGCAGATAAACTCCTCAGGAACAATAATAGGAGTAGCAATACTATGGGGGTAGGGGGAAGGTGGGGAAAGAGAGGGGGAGCCTATTGTAATGATTGTGTATAATGCCTATACATACACACACACACACATACACACACACACACACACCCCAGGTGATGAAAAACAGAAACATGGGTGAAGAGAGATAGCAGACAAGGTAAGATATGAAAATAATAATAATTTATAATTTAAGAAGGGTTCGTGAGGGTGGGAGAGTGAGGGAAGAAGGGAGGGGGGAAAGAGGATCTGCTAACAAGGGCTCCAGTACAAAGAAAATGTTTGAAAAGGATGACAGCAACATATGAACAAATGTACTCGACCTAATGGATGTATGGGTTGCTATAAGAGCTGTAAGAGCCCACAATAAAATGATTCTTTTTAAAACGAAGAAAAGCAAGGGGCAACCATGCTGCTGGACTCCAGCAAGCACCTTCCACAATGTGATCTAGGACCGGCATGCCCTGGAGTTGAGCAGCACAGCTGCCTCGACCATCAGGAACAGTGATGGACAATCTCTGCATCAGGATAAAACTGCGCTCCACAGGATTCCATGCCTGACTCCTTAGAAGTCGGCGACCAGGACTTTCTTCCGAGGGTGTTTGAGTGATCCCTGGGTCTCTGAGGGGTGTGCTAGCCCTTGGTTCTACCCAGAGACTCCTGACCCTGGTTGGGGGGACTGTTTTGTAGAAGGTGGACAGGGCAGGTCTGCCTGTGAAGGTGGTGGGAGATTATATTTACATATATTTATATATATATATATATTCATTTTAGTGGTTCTGTTGACATGTACACATCCCATGCAATTCACAAGAGTTTAAACATATCAAAGCGAGTTGGGCAATCATCAGCATATTCCACTTTAGAACATTTTCTTCTTTCTTGTTTCATCATTATCAGCTTCCCCTTCCCCCAACGACCTCTTCTGTCACATCCTTGACAAGCGATTCATCTAGTGACCTATCGTACTCATCTTCTGCCTGTCCTGGATTTCACATAATGAAAGCCACACAAAAACAAAAAGTGGGCAATAGCAAATTTAAGTAGAGAAAAGCCTCAATGGAAAAGAAAGCAGAAAAGGCGAAAGACTAGACCAAATCCACAGTGGACCCAAGTGGAGAACAAGCAGTGCGTGTGAAATTATAGCCCAAGTGCGGCAGAGCTACAGCGCCAGGCCTCTTTGGGGACTTGAGAAGCGAGGATGTTCCACGTTGAAGACTCAGGTGCGCCTGACCCAAACCATGGTACTTTCAATCATCCCAAAGGCTTCTGCAAGGTGGACACGGAGTAAGGAAGAGTCGATACGCTTGAATTGCAGGGCTGGAGAAGACTGTGGAAAGTTCCATCGACTGCTGAAAGGACAGTCTTGGAAGAAGTATGACCAGAGTGCCCCTCAAAGGCAAGGATGGAGGAGAGACTTTGTCTTACGCACTTTGGACATGTTGTCAGGAGAAACCAGTCCCTGGAGAAGGACATCGTGCTCACCAAAGCGGGGAGGGGGGCCAGGAAAAAAGAGGAAGGCCCCCAAAGAGATGGACAGATATGGTAGCAGCAACAATGGGCTCAAGTGTAGGAACAATGGTGATGAGCGCACCAGACGGGGCAGGGTCTCATTCTTTTGTGCATAAAGCTGCATGGGTCAGAACCAACTGATGGCACCGAACAACACCATGGAGGTAGATCCATTGGCACCAACCTTAATAAACCTGGAAGAGATAAAAAACCATCAGAGCGGGGTGGGGGAGATCAACGGGACCTGGTGGTTGGCTTCCTGCAAGGGATTTGGGGAATGAGTGCTAAAAAGGAGTGGTCCAGCAAGCTCCCAGCTCTCATGTCTGACCAACCAGGGCAGAGCTGCCGCTGCTGCTGCTGCTGCTGCTGCTGCTGCTGCTGCTGCTGCCCGACTTACTGGACAACCCTCTTTCCTGCCTCATGGAACTTACAGAGAGGGGGACATTCTGGGGAAGAGGTGCCGTCCGCTCTGGGCGCTGAGCATCTCAATCAGTGCTTTTCAATATCTGTTCAATGAAACACTCTCTGGGCATTCTAATCACTGATATTTCTAGGGCGAAAGTTGCTCACATAGGACTGGGAAAGGCTAGGTTAAGTACAATTAAATAGGTTTCATCACTGGGGGAATCCACGTAGGGAGAGCGATACAGTTCATGACCACCACCCATCTGCCAGTGTCCGATACTAGAAGCTACGCTACTCATAGTTCAAATACCAGCAGGGCCACCCATGGTGAGCAGGTTTCAGTAGAACTTAACCAACAGAGAGGTCTGCGGGGCTCGCCTCAATTCAAACGACATGGACCCAGCCCCAGAAGAATGCATTTCAGATGCCAGCAGTGAAGCTGTAGTTCAGGGAGAGGGGCACATCGGATCAGAGCACACAGGAGCAAAGAGGGAAGGAGAGAGAGTGGAACACATCCTGGTCCCGCAAGCCCCGAGGATGATATTCTTGATCAGAGCAGTGAATGCACAGAGAGGACCATAGGGCCGCCCCACCATGAGACACAGACATGACGGCCCTCACTGACCCATAGAGCTATGGGGACAACACTGGAGGCACAGTGTGGGAATTGTGCCCGACCTGACCCCACCACACCAGGGTCAGACTCTAAGGACGTGCAACAGGGCCATAAGAAGCGAAGTCCCCAGGGAATACCAAAAATTGACTTTGGGATCAGGGCATGGCACCCCATCACACTCATCTGGGCAGCATTTCTTTCTCTTCTCCACAGGGTCCCCATGAATCGGGGCCCATTCTTTGGCAACAACTTCACTGCTTCGGGAATCCCCAACAGAGACTGTAGACCGTGGCCTCTCCTGGCTTTAGCACTCCGGTGAGGGTGACTTCTTCCCACAGTCTTCCAGGCTCGTGGGAACTGTCCTCTAGACAGATCCCAAGCCAGTCGGGACAGAAAGCAGAGCCAGAGGAAGGCAGAGGTGGCGGGCATCAGGAAGCCCCACCGCGGGGCCTTCTGCACGGCCCTGAGGGGGGCAGGACTCCACCAGTGTTGGACCCACAGTTGACATGGGCAGGCCTGCCTGCGGCTGAACCCACAAGTCTGGCTTCACCCAAGCTCCGCGGTAACCTGTGAGTCAGCCTGCCCTCAGGGCCAAGTTTAGCCTCTGGCTGACAAGCCGGCTGCAGTGGTTGTCTGACCTCCCTGAGCCTCCACTTACCCTTCTATAAAACGGGGATAAAAATATTGCCCTCCCTCTCCTGGGTGGCACGAGGTGCGGGTAATTACTGTTTGGCAAGGGAGCTGAGGTGCTGACAAGTTCCGTCTGACACACTTCTCCTCGGCTGCTCCAGACGCATCACCTCAGCTCAAGAGACCACAAGCCCTGTGGGCAGCGCCACAGCGTGCTCAGGTTCAGTAACCCGTCTCTCGGTAGCTGCCTCTGCGGACACCCGGGCATTGTGGAGGTGGGAGACCCACCTGCCGGCTGCCCTTCCTGGGCCCTGCTGCACCTGGGAGGCTGCTCGGGGCTGGGACACCCAGAAGAGGGGTTGCCCACCTGGAGGCAGCCATGCGGTGTCGCTGTCTCTGAGGAGGACCTGCCCACCCAGCCGGGTCCCTCCCGGGGCAGGGAGATGACAACATCAGAGGACCCAGGCCAAGCACCGCAGTCTGACGGGACCAGTGAGCCCAGGTGGGTTTTGCATCGTGTGAGGGGGTGGGGGCCCACCAGGAGAGGAGGGGGCCTGGTGGGCGAGGAAGCTCTGGCTGTGTTTCCCCCATGCGGACACTGGGGAGGAAAGGAAAGTTCCTGTCCATAACTGGCCTAGTTAGCCGGACCATCGGTCCCCTGGCCTCTCTTCTGAGGGCAGGGCCAACCCTGCTTCCAAAGCGTCATGCTCCTGAGCTGGTCTGTCTCCTCTCCCAGCTGCCCGTGAGATGCAGATGTTGGTACCCAGCTTCGTCTGGAGAGGAAACATTGTAGAGTTTGTGAAGCAGCTCCTTTTTGCCCTGGTTGGAGTAGTGCCTGGGTGGCACAAACAGTTAAGTGCTCATCCATGAGCCAAGAAATTAGTGGTTTGAGCCCAGCCAGAGGTGCCGGGCCTGGCAATCGACTTCCAAAAGGTCACAGCTGGAAAACCCGAGGGCACGCGAGGCTCTGGTTTTCACACACGGGGTCCTCGGGAGCTGGAATCAGCCCCAGGGCAGACCAGGACGGGCCATGTTGGAGGCAGTTCCACAGGTGGCCGGGTAACCCCAGGAGGACTGAGAAGGGTAGCCTCTGGATCTCCCTGTGTGGCTTAGAAATGCGCGCGCGCGCGTGTGTGTGTGTGTGTGTGTGTGTGTGTGTGTGTGTCTGCAGGGTAGGGTAGCATGCTGAGCCCTTGGGCTTGGCTGTATCAGCTCTCATTCCTGTTCCTGGGGTGTTTAACTGTGATCCAGTTGCTAATCTGGACAGATGGCCTCCTCGCTCCGTCTCAGAGTTATGCCTCCCACATATCCCCCAAGCATCTCACTGAGTCTTGGGCTTTGATCTCCATCCTTGGCTAAAAGGTGGAACTTCCTGGCTGGTGAATGCAATGTTGGAGGCCCATGTCTACCAAGAAGATTCAGAGGAAAGGTCTGGCAACCTCCTCTGACATCCAGCCTCTGAAAGTCTTTGGAAGACAGTTTTCTCCCACCCCGCCCCCACTCCCGCCCCTGACACACAGGGGGTCACCGTGGAGAGGGGAGAACTTGGTGGAAATTGGGGTTTTCGACGCTCAGGTAGAGTTAAGACCCAAGCTGGTTTCCATCCAAATCTGCAGCCCCTCGGAGGGGCTTGGAATGACAGTTTTCAGCCAAGCTCTCTGGAGATCCCTGGAAGCTGGGGGAGGGGAGAGAGGAGCTGGTTTGGAGAATGACGTCAGGAGGCTGCCGAGCACCCTGGGTGTCCAGCCCCGGCTTTCTTTCAGCCAGTACACTGTCAATGTCAGAGCCGCCGCCGCTGTGAAGGAATCCCCGGCATGTCGTTAACCTCGTTCCAACATATAATTAGTCGTAAAGGCCTCCTCTGCTGCCTCCATTCAGCATGACATCATAAAGAATCAGATACTTTACTATTTGCAAGACATCGTGAGGACTTAAAAGAGTTAATTAGGGCTCCCTTGAGCCCGTCCCCAAGATCCAGGAACTAAACTGTTTATTTTTCAAGTGTCCAGGCTCCGCGGCAGGCAGGAGCGCACAGTACAACTTCCTCTGCGGAGTCTTGAGACTGGCCTGGACCGGGAAGTCCGCCAGCCAGGGATGAGGAGTGGCTTGGAAGGGGTTCCTCTGACCCTGGCCAAGGTCCTGTCTTGTCAGAGAGCCCATTCTCTGCGCAGCCCCGGAGAGAACAGGGAGCTCAGGAAAGCTGGAATTTCACTTGCCCTTTTCGCTGCTCCGTGGGGTGACTCCAGCGAAGGCCCTCTGTAATCTCTGAGCCAGAGAGCGCAGCAGTGTGGCCAGGGTTCAAAGGGAGTTCAGCCCTAATCTGGCTGTGACCATCGGCCCATCTAACCAGGCAGGCTCGGAGGACGCTATTATCAGTCAAGTGTAATTACAGATAAAATAGTTTTATTAATCAGTTTCCTAAGGGGAGTGTGTTTATCTGATGGGTGTGTGTATAATGTGAGCATGGGGGTGAGCCCTGCTCGTGAGTGTAAGCCGAATGTGGCTGGTTGAGAAGCTGGGGAGGGGAGAGGGCCTGGTAGGGAGAGTATGGTAGAGAGAGGAGGGAGTGTGGCCAGGAGCAGGTTGAGGTGCTCTAGGGGCTCTACTGCAGGAGGTGGTGGCCTTGATTGCGTGTGTGTGTGTGTGTGTGTGTGCGCACGCGCTCATGTTTATACAATTGGACGTGAAATTGTGCCGGTTTCTCCACTCTACCTTGCCTCGGTCCAAATCCTTTTGGTGTATGTCCTCTGATCAATTTCAACTCCACACAGAACAGAGTAGACCTGTCCCAGATGGTTTCCTGGCATGTGTTTTTCTGTCTTTATGGCCCCCAAGCCTTTTCTACTGTGGGACCATGAGTGGATTCAAACCACAGACCTTTGGGTTAGCAGCCATGTCCTTAACCATTGTGCCACCAGGGTTCCTAAGCAACCAGTAGGCCTTTCCCTATTTGTTCCTAGCTCCCGGGCAGTGCGTCTACCAGCAGGTGCCCTCTTGGGCCAGTGCTCGTCAGCCGGCCTTTCAGATCACATCCCCACACCTACTTGGCATGTCTTAAGTGTCTGTCACCTTAAACCAGTTTGTCGGTCTCAAGTGTTTATGAAAAGTGTAAGGTTCCTCCTGAAAACTGTTTGGCCTGTCCCAAAGTCAACTCCACCCACCCCGGGGCTGGGACCAAAACATGAGCTTCTCGGAAGGCGGTATCAAGAGAATAGCTGTCCGGTCTGCCGTGCAGACTTCAGCCTGAGGAAGCATGGGGAGAGGGGAGCATAGGCGGAAGTCCCCCTGCAGGAGGGCAAAGTGTTGAGCAGGCCATCTCTGCTCTCTCTCTACAGTCTGCTCACACAGCGAAGTTTCTGCACTGGCCCTCCAAAGGCACACGCCACATCTGTTGGCCACTTTGACGGGTGCAGGTAACCTGAAATGAGTTCTCCCTCCCCCAGGCCTTTGGGAAAATCTTCCTTCCACCTTTAAGACGGGGCTGGCACCTGAGTTTAGCCCAAAGCGGCAGCGGCAACGTGGGTCCCCACACAGGCTGAAAGGCAGCCAGCCCCAGCGGTCATTTCCTTGGCAGGCAGGAGACACCCAATCCTGCAAGGGCTCGCTAAGGGAGGAAACACCAATGGAGAGGCTTTGGAGGACCTGCCTTCTTCTTCTTGTGAAGTTTCATCAGGTCCCTTCCCATCAGAGCGACCCCCACAAACAGTTACACAGCCTGGGGTTGTGTAGGCTGTTTGCAGATCACCTGATGTCTCTCCTGTGGGGCCACTGGATGCGTTCAAACAGCCCACCTCTCCAGTGTCCGCGGAGCGCTTAACCATTGCGCCCCCAGGACTCTTTCATGACTGTCTAGAGAGACGTAGACCATGCCAGCTGAGGGTCATCTTCACTGCTGTGGTGCTGCTCGTGTGAGAGTCCCCCACCCCCCGTGTGGCCTCCTCCCATACCAGACCACAACCAATCCTAAATCATATTTATCATCAAGTCTAGCCATAGAATAACATGTCCTATCGCTGCAATGGCTTAAATCTAATCCTTCTTGGAGTATATGAATACTAACCAAAAAATCATTGTGTAGAGCAGTGGCTCTCAGCCTTCTTAATGCTGTGACCCTTTCATACAGTCCCTCATGTTGTGGTGACTCCAACCCTAAAATGATTTTCATTACTGCTTCATCACTGTCATCTTGCACTGTTCTGAATTGGGCGACCCCTGTGAAAGGTTTGTTCAGCCCCCATAGGGTTCGAGACCCACCGGTTGAGAATCGCTGGGGCAAAATCGTTCCAGGTTGAACTACATTATGAGTTACAACAGGATTTGCAACTGAGCCATTTTTCCCCCTTTAATTACTACTTCAGTCTCAAAAAAAGGTTATTGCTATACCTTCCCAAATACTGGTTACCACAATAATGTAGAAAGACAGCAGGAATTTTGACAAAATCAGTGAAGGGAACAGAGGAAACCATGTGATTCAAAGCCTCCTGACAGTGAAGGGAAAATGACAGCTCCGGCCGCCACACCACTGGGAGGGTCACAACGTAGAAAGTCTCCACAGAAAGTCTTTGCCAGAGAGTGCATTTGAAACTGGCAAGCTGGGCTTGTGAAAACACCATCGTGCTGCTGCAACGAACTACTGGGATGTTTTTACCAAGAAATAAATAAATAAGTGCCAGCTGAAGCACCACACAAAAATGTTATAGACCTAGTCACTTCGACGTCACCCCTCTGACAGTGTCGCCCAGTGTGGTCCCCACGCGGAGGGACACCACTGCTTGCTGCCACACAGATTTCCTGTCGGTCCCTCGGTAAGGTGAACTGTTGGGATTCCTGGGCACGTCTGAACCGAGGAATAAAGTTAGGTGAGGAAATGAGCTTGTTCGACACTGCTGTTTCATTTAAGATCATTAAGTACCATTGGCCAAATGCAGTGAGTTCTCCTTACCACTGGGGCTGACTTGAACTAATGTGCCAATTGCACATACCTGTATTTCAATTAGTGCAACTTATCATGAACCCTGCACTCCACATGGTCTTCGGTGGCTGGCTGCTTAGGAGTAGAGCACCAACCTGTCTTGCAAGGCACTGCCGGCTGGACCTAAACCTCCAGCCTTTGGGAGAGCAGCCACAAGTACTGGCCATTTGCACTACATAGGCATGCCATGAGCCTCACACGCTGCTCACTGCCAATGAGTGGATCCTGATTTCGGGTCACCCTCTAGGACAGGGTAGAACTGTCCCCTGGGGGTCAGAGACTGTCCCTTTATAGGAGGAGAAAGCCTCCTCTTTTACCCAGGAAGCACCTGGTGGTTTTGAACTGCTGACCCCGTGGTGAACAACCCAGTGCCTAAGCCTCTACCCCACCAGAGTCCCTTCAACTAATCAATATTATTTTCAGTTTACTGCTTTGAAAACTGCAGCCTGGCTATGTTTAATAACTATGACCGTTCTTATAATAGCCATAATTTACCACACATTTAATGTGGGCCAGGCACTGCGTTAAGTACTTCTTAGGTTGCGTCGTCTCTTTTAATCGTCACCAGCACTCTAGGAGGTGACAATCTATTCAGTTTTCCAGATGAGGAAATTGAGGCTCCAGGAGCCCAGTAACTGGGCTACCCGGGGTGAAGGCTGGAATTTAAAGCTCCATCTCGCAGACTCAGATTCCAGAGCTCATTGATCCCTGGTTTCCCAGGAGCTGCCTTGTCAGCTGCCCTGTGTTCCGCCACACCGTGGTGATCTGATTATTCCTTGCATCACCTGAAAAGGCCCGGTCCAGTCCCTTGGAAACAAAGGAGAACTGTCCACGGAAAATGAAGCGGAATCCCACCCATCGGCCTTTGCAGCACAGTTGCATGTAAAGGGACGTGGTGTGAGGGCTGTGCAGAATGGAGAAGGCGGCTGCCTTCACATTAACTTCCAAACTCAGCGAGCCCGCAATGTCGGCCAGCCAGATGGATGCTGAGCTTGGGGAAGAGCATGTTCCAGGAAGGAGAGGGAGCTCGGAAGGGCTCCACTAGAACCACATACTCAAGGCCCCGATGAGTCCACATGGGCCTGAGCCAGCTGGGTGAGGTGGGCAGTTCCCCGATTTTGAGGGCTCTCCCCGGGTGGCACTGACAATGACGTGCTCGGTGACCACCAGAAAGGTCAATGGGTCAAGCCCACTGAGTCCTGCCAGTCTGCTCCCTTGACAGCCGAGAAGACCCTGGGGAGTTCTGCTCTCCTCTGGGCTATGCTGACAAACTCTGTAATAACAGTGGGGGTGGGGGGTGGACCCCAGAAGCTGGCCTGCTAGTGAGAGACCAACATGCTGTAAAAGAGCACACTGCTTAATGCCATACACCCTTCCACGTTTCTGAACAGAAACAAAATCAAACCCAGGAACACCCGCCCCCACCCCCACACACACACACCCCAGCAACCCACCCCATGTAATTCAGACCTTTCCAACAGTGTCATGACCAATGGCACGGTGGGACATGGCGGGCGAGGTTGCAAAGGTTCCTTGTCGTTTGTTCCTTTGGTAAGGATTGCCACAAAAATATTATTTCTGTGCTCATGACAGAAGAGAACCGAGCCCTGGCGTCCACGGGGCTCAGTAGTAGAACTCCTGGGAAGAGCACGGGGTGGGAGTCCAAGCAAAGTGTCCCACCCAAACCTGCCACTAAGTAACAGACAACATCAGAGACCTCCTCACACTTGGGGTCCACCTTAAACGAACCAGAGATACCCAACCCAGACACCCCTGTGTAAAACTCAGCCAGGGCCGCCCTGCGGGGAGCCCTGTAGCATTGAGCTCCCCTCCCATCATCAGCCTTGGGCTGCTCCATACTCCCCTCTTGCCACCCATCTGCCTCCCGGTGTCCCCTGGACCGTGAGCTCCTCCCAGTCTGCACTCCCACCCCAGCCTGCAGAGCAGGGGGAACAGTGTCCGGGCATTTGAGTCAGACAAGACTAGGTTAGCTGTGTGACCTTAGGCAAATTGCTGAAGCTCTTTGAGCCTCGGTTTCTCTTTCTGTAAAGCGGGGATAATAACAATCCTGGCCCCTGTGCTTGGCATCTCATAAACAGGCCATGTCAGGGTCATTCCTAACCCTCTTCTCCGCTGAAAGGTCACCACCCACAGGAAGCTGCCTCTGACAGTGCCAGTCCAGTTCTACCTCCCTCTCGCTTAAGTCCTACAGCCCCGAACTTGGATTTTGACTTGAAATGAGATCCTGCCCCTCTGTGTTCCTTCCTGACTCCCCTGTTCGAGTCTCTCTCCCATCTGTGAGAGCCACAACTAAATCAAACGCTCTTTTTTAATAATCCCAACAATACTGGCCTCTTGTTTTATTGATTACTCTATTTACATAATCTTAACATTTCTGAAATCAATGTAAGTTTTATAGTTCATCAGTACATCTACTAGAGTGTTTTCCCCTGTGGTGGGGGCGGGGGCGGGGGAGTCTGTGACAAATATTTAAACCCAGGATGTAGCTTACATTTAGTGGCATTTTCGAAAGCTGCGTCGCTTGGTTGGTGCATATCCATCTGCATAGACACCCAAAAACGTTTCCAAGTGTCCCTTCTCATGCTCCATCCTCCCCCATCCACTCATGCTTCCACCTCTGCCCCTTGACCAAAGACATGCCCTTGGATCGCAACTGGAAGAAGGGGGGCCTTCAGGCAGGGCCATGGCAGTCAGTGTTGTCACACGGATCATCAAGTTCCACATAACACATAAACTATTCCACGTGACAGGCAGGAAAACTGATGTTCATAAAGCTACCTTCAAGAAGCAAGCCTGCTGTTAGCTTGCCTAAAGGGAGATTAAGTCTTTAATGACTGATTAATAATCTGTAGATAGGTTAATTTTCTTTAGCGTGGCTTTGGGATTAACCAAGGTAGTTAGCCATGGCTGGAGGAACTGGCCCATTCCGGCCTTAAGAATTCAATGGCAGCACTATGCTCACCACTCCGGCCCCTAACAAATGGTGGGAACCAACCACAGGAACCAATGTCCCTCACTTGTCACCCCCAGCAACTCTCTCCAGAAGCAAACCCCCATGCCTTCCCAGGAGACCAATCTTTAACAGAAAAACAATTTCGTCTTCAAGAACTCTTCTTTGTGAATGGTTTCCTTCCCACGGCTGGGCCTCTCAGCCTAGTGTCTTGGTGCAGCCATTCATCGGTGTGACCCAAAGCATAGAAATGTTTATGAGAATGACTTCCAAGTGTATTTCCTGGAGAAGAGAGAGATAGAGAGACAACCATCCAGTCTGCTGCACAGGCGTTCTCGTCGTAGACCTAGTCACTACAAAATCAGGGATCTGATCCTGTTTTCATTATGCCACTGCCAACCGTTGGCTGGCCATTGCTTGACCTCCGTGATGCCTGTAGTGTGGCAAACACCCCCAGAGATCCGTTAGGGGAGCAGCTGTATTCTTGTCACCTCTGAAGAGGAGCTCCCCGTCAGATAGAAGAGCCGGTGGATCACAGGGGTGACATGGACACAGGAAAGCAAATGGGGAGACCCACGAGGAGATAGAGGGAAGAAAGAAATCTGAGAATGGAGTCAATGAGAATTGCCAAGCTCCTGTTTCTGCTCTATTCTAGAATGGATGCATTAGACGGAAACTGCTTGACAGTTATGTTAGTCTGGGTACATTAGAGAAACAAATCCACAGAAACTCATGTGTATAAGAGAGAGTTTTATATAAAGCGTAAATGCACATCAAGAAAACATCCAAACCCAGTGCTGCCCAAGTCCACAAGTCCAACTTTAGCCCCTATGTCTGACACCAACCCACAAAGTCTGCCTCCATCTCTGAAAACATATGCTATGATGCTGAATGCAGGAGGAAAGCCGAATCGATGAACATGTAAGCATCTCATCACTGGCGGGGGTCTCCCTGTGGCTTCTCCAACACCCAGGGCTGCATTGGGGTAGGTCCGTGTGGCTTCTTCTCAAGGATGCCTTGCAGGAACTGAGCCTTGCAAGCTAAAGCAGGGAACTGACCAAGGCAGCTGTACTTTGGTCCAGCCATCAGAAAGCAAGAGACCTGAGAATCAGAAAGGCGAGACTCACCAAGCCGTTTATCTCCCCACCCTTCAATTAACCCCACATGTGTTTATCGGCCAGGTTGGCACAATCAGCTTTAACTATCTGAACAATTTTTAATTCTTACTTTCAAGGATCCTTCTAGAAACCTGAGGTCACCTCAGGTAATAGATATATCCCTTTCCATGATTCTGGGACCTCGCTGATACCAATGGAGCATAATGATGATGCTTGTGGAATGCACTGCCTTCTTGCCTGAGTTCAAATCTTGAGTTGTGACTGTGTGTGTATGTGTGTGTGTGCATGTAGAGCTGTCAGCAAGTTGATTGAACTCTCTTTGCTTCATTTTTCTCATCAATAAATTACAGATGAGAGTCAGGGTATCAACCTTGCAGGAATGATGTAAAGATCAAGGGACTTAATACATACGGAAGACCAAGACAGCTCCTGACACATAGTAAATGCCTAACAACGGGCAGTTATATCCTACTTGATAGGGTCATGTTCAAAGACCAGACATCTCATCCAACACATGCATTTCCATGCATCCTTCAGTACATTAGCCCCAATGTGTTGACTGCTCACCAGATCCTGGGAGTCATAGAAGGTCCTGACAGGTCGGAGCCCCGTGTGATGCCTCTGGCATGTGGCAGATGGCAAAGACAGGAGTCTGAGTCCAAAGCTCATGCATGTTGCCATCATATGACCCATCCTCCAAATGTCTATTTGACTCACTTTTTAAAAAATCATTTTATTGGCGGCTCATACAACTCTTATCACAATCTATACATCCATTCATTGTATGTCAAGCATATATGTACATTTGTTGCCCTCATCATTCTCAAAACATTTGCTTTCTACTTAAGCCCTTACTATCAGCTATTCATTTGCCCCTCCCTCCCCACCCCCTTCCCTTGATAATTTATAAATTATTATTATTTTGTCATATCTTACACTGTCAATGTCTCCCTTCACCCACTTCCCTGTTGTCCGTACCCCAGAGAAGAGAGTATATGTAGATCCTTATAATGTTCCCCCTTTCGACCACACCCTCCCTCCACCCTCCCAGTACCACCACTCTCACCTGGATTCCCAGTAGTTCTGGTTCCTATCTGTACCAGTGTATATCCTCTGATCTAGCCAGATTTGTAAGATAGAATTGGGATCATGATAGTGAGGGGTGGGAGTGGTGGAAGCATTTAAGAACTAGAGGAAAGCTGTGTTTCATCATTGCTACACTGCACCCTGGCTCATCTCCTCCCCACGACCCTTCTGTAAGGGCATATCCCGTTACCTTCAGATGGGCTTTGGGTCCCTAATCTGCACTCCCTCTCATTTATAATGATACAATTTTTAGTACTTTGATGCCTGATACCTCATCCCTTCAACACCTGGTGGCCACACAGGCTGGTGTGCTTCTTCCATGTGGGCTTTTAGCTTCTCAACCTGATGGCCACTTGTTTACCTTCAAGCCTTTTGACTTACTTTTTTTTTTCAGACTGTGCTTCTTCTTGGGGAGGTGGTAGAGGTGGAAGGTTGAGAGAGAAAAGAAATTCCATACAAAAATGTTAGCCAGGTTCAAAGCAAGCAAGTTCTAGGACAAGCAGTTGAAACATGGAGTCTGTTGTGGCTAGTGAAAGTCTCTGGCAGGGTCCCCGGTTTCATGTGAAGTGACTCTTCCTGTAATTCACTTGGACTCAATAACCCACTGCCATGAAGTTGATTTCAACTCACTGCCACCAACAAGACAGAGCAGAACCCTTCCATCAGGTTTCCGAGGCCGTAAATCTTTTAAGGAAGCTCATAGTCTCAGGTTTCTCCCATGGGGTTGCTGGGAGATTCAAACTGGCAGTCTTTTGGTTAGCAACCCAATGCTTAACCAGTGCACCTCTATAGCCCGTAGGGCTCAAATGGGACACTAGAATTCCCAGTCTACATTGAGAAGAAGGTGATGCCAGGAACCACCATGAGCCCCCAGGATCTTTAGCCAACAGGGAGAGGGCTGAGGCCAGAGCAGAAGAGAGGCCTGAGTTCAACTCAGGTTTACCCACTGGCCAGTCAGGTAACTCCAACAAATCTGGCACCTCAGTGTACCTCATCTAATAAGTTGGGATGAGAGCAGGCTATGAAAGCTGCCTCTCAGGGGCTGAGCCCCGGTGGCATAGTGGTTGAGTGCGGGACTGCAGCCCACTGGCTTGGCGGTTCAAATCCAGCAGCAGCTCTCCAAGAACAAGGCTGGGTAGTTCCCACGACCACCAGAGGGCAGTGATGCAAAAAAAAAAAAAAACGAAAGCTGGCTCTGAAGGTTATTGTGAAGAATAGCTGAGGCAGATGGATGATTAATCCTAGCACGGTGCTTGCCATATGAGATACCGTATATATTCTGTATAAGCCGACCCGAAATATCAGCCGAGGCACCTAATTTTACCACAAAAGCTGCATTTAAAATATGGTAAGCTCTGTAAATGTGTGGTTCCCTCTTCCCTGTCCCCTGAAGAATCATACCATGAGCACTCAGAGAATCGTTAGCACAGCCTTATGTAGGACAGGGTTCTAGAGCAGACAGACCGAACAAAATTACTTACCCCACTGTATGGCCAGAGCAAATTAGGCAAGCTCTCTGTGCTTCTCAGCGTCCCTAAAATGAGACAGTTCTCTCATAGCCTCTGTCATCCAGTGACCCTGATTCACAGTGAGCGAGCTTGCAGGACAGGGTAGCTCTGGCCCAGGAGGTTCTGAGGCTGCCGATCTTTCTAGGAGTAGAAAACCTTCCCTTTCCCCAGTGGAGCAGCTGGTGAGTTTGAACTGCTGACCCAGTGGTTGGCAGGCCAGTGCATAACCCACTATGTCACCAGAGCTTCTTAACTCCCTCACAGCACTTTTCAAATGTGTTCCCTAGAGCCCTGGTAGCATCGTGGTGACGGGTGGGGCTTCTAACTACAAGGTCAGCAGTTCAAAACCACCAGATGGTCCTCAGGAGATGAGGAGTGACAGTTCCAGACTCTCGTAGGAGGCCATTTGCTGTCGCAGCATCCTTTACAGGCTAGTTCACTGTCATGGATGGCCTTCCTCATGTCAGCACCCTTTGCTAAAGGTTTCCATCACCCTGAACAAAAAGAGCTCAGTGTCCACGCACCCACGCCTCGGCCCACGCCCCGGCCCTGCGACGGTTAACTACTGATCAACCGTGGTCTCGATTCTCAAGACGGCTCTGGAGATTGCCTGCAACCAATCGGGTCATCCCACGTTTGTCCTTCTGTCGCCTGCATGGGACTTCAGGGCGCACTTAACAGGAGTCGTGACAGGAGCAGGGCTGGCACGCAGGCCCGGGAGTTGGCACGGCCAGGTTCTCAGCCCTTTGCAGGGAGGCGTCTTCCTTTGCCCATTTCACAGACGAGCTCACTGAGATGCAGGGGCATTGAATAAGCTGACCAGATCCATCCAGCTTGAAAAGGGCAGTGAGGAGCTCAAGTTTCAAATGTCTCCCCCCACCAGAAGTTGTTCTTAACCAGTGTCCAGTCATAATACACCCAGCCAGTGTGGCTGTGATCACCGTGCTACCGAAACACGAGACGGACCAATGGCCTTGGGGGCCCATCTTTTTGCTTCCCACCACCCTCCGCAGCCCAGTTCTCCTAAGTCTCGTGTTGGAGAGCAGCCAAGATCTCCCTTTCCGTCTCATTTAGGTTCAAGGTGATGCTTCCACTGAAGGGGAGTCAAATTCCTTTCACGGTGCTTTTTATCTGGGCCATCCCTTTGCCGCACGGCTATCATGTCATATACGGGTATGATTCTGTGGTCTACCTCAGACACAGAGGAACAGACAGTGTGTGTAAGAGAACAGAGAAAAGTATGATTTCCCCAAAAACATTATTTTCTTAAAATAATGCTGAATATTACATTTTTCCCATTGAAAGTCTCTTCCTAGAGTTGTGTGTGTGTGTGTGTGTGCGCGCACGCGCGCGAGCACATGCGCGCGCAGACAGAAACATTAGGCGCCTTCCAGAAACAGGTGATATGATCAGAAGAAACCAACCCTGGAGGACATGGTGGGCAGGACGCTGACAACCCCCCAGAAACCAGGGAGGAGGAGGGGCGGTCACACAGCCTCAGAGCTGAAAGGAATCTCAAAGCCACGTAATCCAGTTATTTATAA
>PVJH01015126.1:0-54739 GCA_004026705.1 Nesogale talazaci
ATAATTTCAGACATAGCTCCTAGATTTTCTTTAGCTTCTCTGACGATCTCATTAGATTTTTGCTCCTGCTTGTTAATGTCTCCATGGCTGTACTTTAGGTCAGTGGTGTGGTTCTCTGCTTTCTCCAGTTGAATGGCGAATTCTATGTGTCTGATACTGCTTTTTATGATCTCAGTCCTAAGCCCATGTATTTCTTTTTGGTATATGGATTTTATCTCTTTTATCATTTCATCTTTTTTTGGTATTGTTTCCTTCCATCCTGTATGACTTCCAGCAGCATTCTTGAAATTTCTTTCTGTGGCAGATCAATGTCTGCTTCTTCTATGCATGTCATTAGGTTCAGGACATCGTCTGCCATTTTTTCTCCTGTTTTTCTGTTGAGGTCATTGGGGCTGATTTCTGTCTGTGTTACATTGTTTTAGAGGAGTCAGGTGCCATTTTCCAGGGAGTCAAAGACTTTCTCTGGGAGACTCGTTGGGATGCTTCTTGTAATTGCCTGCAGCTAAATTCACTATGGAATTGGCCTATCACTTTATCCTCCTGTGGCTTCCCTCTTTCCCTAGTTAGCCTGTGTTCTGTTATTTGGAGGACAAGTAGGATGGTCCTCTCAGGAAACCCTAGTTGGGTTGTTGTGGACTCATGAGGCTGGTTCTGTACCGAGTGATCTCACAAGATACTGATGGTGTGGCTCACGGCATCTTGGAGTGCTGCAGAGGATGTATAAGGATGCCCGCTGCAATGGAAGTACCACCAAAGGTTGCTTTGGTGTAGAGGTCCGCAAATGCTGGACAGAATTGTCCTGGTCAGACAGATCTCTGTGGAGGGTGGGCACAGTTTCCCGCAGCACAGTGGAACTTTGACTAGTGCTGGTCAAGCTGCCTTAGGACATGTGAGGCAGGGGGAAGTTCCTTCAGTCACATGAGATCACAGCTGATGAATAGAAGTATGCCCAGCCATGCAGGAAGTATTTCTGCATGGTGGGAGGGATTGCCCCAACAAAGTTCTACATGTTGCAGAGGACAGGTGGGTGAAATTTCCCTGGGAAGAAGTTGGGCAAGATATCCCCTAACAGAGGGGATTTTTTCCTACCCCCAGGTTATGCTACAGGGGGTGTGACCCTCCCAATTGGTTGGAGGGCAGGAGTATGCTGCCATAGGCTAAGGGGAATGGTCTGGAGGTTGACTGTGGCATGTGAGAGAAAAAGAATAAAAAGAAGTGTGGGAAATAAAAGTAATGATAAATATGAGCCCTGATCTCTGACCTTGGGGCTGGAGTTGTTTAATCCCTGCTTTGAGGGGGTGGCCAGCTGTGGCTGTGTTAAGATAATGCCCTGTGTCCAAATGATCCTTGCCCTGGCCAAGCCTGGGCCAGCTATTGTTAAACCCTTGTTGTACTCCACTGTAGTAGGTCAAAAGCCCTCAGCACCTTAAAATCTAGTGGATCTGTGCCTTATTTTTATTATCATGACGCTCCTGAAATCTGGAAATGTGGAATTTCCCTTTTAGTAACTCTACTGCACTGATTTCTGTGGAGTCCTTCTGGTATGTGTTACTCAGTCACCATCTTCCCAGAAGTCTCATGTTGATATTTTAAAAGTATTCAAATGCAAAGACATAATTTTATAGACAAAAGTTCACTTTCCCCAGGTTGAGCTTTTATATCACTTCATATATGAAAGAATCTTCCAAGACAAATTTCTTACCAGCAAACACCCTTTCCTCAACCTCATAGATGACTATACATCTGGAGTTTTCCTGATGAAATGCACAAAAATCAAATTATCTGTGTACACTCAGCAGCTAAACTCATCAGCATCTAAAACATTGCAGGGACTTATTATTGAGCAGACTACTAATTACTTCAATATAAGTTCAGATTGAAGGTCAAGAAAATGAAAACAAGCTCATAAGAAACAAAATATGACTTTAAATATTAATCACTGGAATATTTAGAACATCTCAAGGACAGATTTGCTGAGCACTAATGACAGTAGGCCTGATGTTCTGTGGGAGGACATCAAGAACATCATCATGAACAAAGCAAAGGGTCATTAAACAGAGTAAAGAAAGAAAAGATCAAGGTGGATGTCAGAAGAGTCTCTGAAACTTGCTTTTAATCAGAGCAGTGAAGGGAGTTGAAAGGAATGATGTTGTCAATAAGCTGAATAGAAAATTTCCAAGAGCAGCTTGAGAAGATAAAGTACCATATTAAGATGAATTGCTCAAAGACCTAGAGTTAGAAAATAAGAAAGGAAGAACATGTTCAGTTTATCTTAAACTCAAAGAGCTTACCCCCCAAATCAATTCTTCAGTTTAAATACTGAATGATTTTATGGACAAAATATTAAATTATGCAGAACCCATCAAAAGAAGTCCGAAAGAATACACAAAATCATGGAACCAAAAGGAACTAGTCAACACTCCACCATTTCAGGAGGTAGCATATGAACAAAAACCAATGTTGCCGACGGAAGAAGGTCCAGCTACCCTGAAAGCATGATCCAAAAACTATGCTTCAGGAATTCATGGAATATCAATCAAAAGCTGATAAAGCACTGGAAGCACTTATCTATTATAAGAAATTAGGAAGACAGCTACTTGGCCAATTGACTAGAAGAGATCTTTGTATCTATTGCAAAGAAAAGTAACCCAACAGAGTGCTCAAATTATATTATTAATATCACATGCAATGGGTGCAAGGATAAGGACACTTGTGAGGATGACACAAAACTGGGCCATGTTTTGTTCTGTTGTGCATAAGGTTACTATTGCTCAGAACTGATTCAATGGTACATAACAACAACAACAACAACAACAGCATGTGAAAGCTGGACAGCGAATCAGGAAGATCATAGAGAATTTGATTGGCCCACATGGAATGCCAGAAGAGCAAAGTATTTCAAAGTATATACTTTTAGAAAGTACAGCCAGAATGTTCCTTAGAAGCCACAATGGCAAGACTTTGTCTCATGTACTTTGGATGTATCATCAAAAGAGATTAATCCTTGGAAAAGGACATTGTGCTTGGAAATTTAGAAGAGCATTGAAAAGAGGAACACCCTGAGTGAGATTTGACAGTGACTGCAATGGGCGCCCATATGGCAGTCACTGTGAGGAAGAGGCAGTGCTGAGTTCTATTGCACCTTGTATTGTGAGGAGCCAGAACTGACCTGAAGGCATCGCATAATAACAAATATACTCAATATATTGTGATATACTCATATCTATTATTGTCTTTTTACTGAATTGTGGTCTATTTTCATCACACGATTCCATCTGCAGAATTTCTAACCCTTTGTTAAAGTCCAGCATGTTAATTATTTTCATCACTCAAGAGCTGTTATAAGGACAATTCCAAATTTCCAGTGTGTTCATGAGAAAACACATGGTAGACTAGTTGATAGCTGTTTTAACCATAGGTATAGTTAAAATGCAAAGAGACGTACTGGAGATTTCAGCAATTACTGAAAGCCAGACCAAAAAAGAAAAAGGAGAGTGCCCTTCATATTTAAATAAAGCAATGACTTATGGCAATATTTACACAAGAAAATGTTACAGATTTACTCTATTTGGTCTTTGTGGCTCCTAATGAGGATTATCCAATATGTACATAGTTCAGAAAGTATGAATTTATTGTAAATAATTATTAGACTTTACACTTGACTTTTGAAATTCATGTTGTTATAGAGTTGATTTGGACTCATTGGAAAAATCAGGTGTGCTGAATAAAATGACTCAATACTGTTCTTGAAGCAAGACTTCTCAGGCTTAGTACTTCAAGACCGTACTTCAGAGACATTTCTGGTGCTGGTGATTAGCTTCCAATATTTCAGTTCACAAAGAACTTCATTAATTCTACATGGTTATTTTCATAGTAAGTAATAACAATTATAATAATAATGATAGCAAGTGATGAGATGAACAAAATACGTTTTCTACACAACCCTCTGATGAACTTTGCCCAACAAGCATATGTTCACATTATTTCCTTTAAATTTTGTATTTTTAAAAATATTTATTACCCTTTAATTATCTTCATTTGAAAATTGCCTTATTTATTTATTTGCTCATTTCTCCCCTGCTGGTTGGACCATATTTAAATTCTTATACTTAGAAGAAGCTATGCATCCATCATTATTAAAGAATTCTTCATTATTTATGTCTTAAAATAAGTACAGCCAGTGTGCTCATTAAAGACAAGGATGGGGAGACTTCCTATATCATGCTTGGAAAAGTAGAGAGGCAACAAAAAAGAGAAATGCCCTCAAGAAGATGAATTGACACGTTGACTGCACAATGCCTTTAATCATATGAACAATTGTCAGGAGGACACAGGGCCAGGCAGTGTTTCATTCTGTTGTGCATTTGATGGCATCTATTAATGACAACCTTTATTGTGAAGATGTGCCTTAGTTTAATTATCTTTAAAAAATAGTGCATTCACATTCTGAGAAAATGTGCTTTGAACTTTATCTCGAATTCCATAATGTTTCTATACTTCTTAAATATTATTAATTAATACAATATCTGTGAGTTATCTATGGCCTTCAAATGTAGTGCCCTTTGATAATTCTTTTTCCTGGATCTTTTTATAGCTATATATACTTGATACTTTTATATTAGAACTTTGAGTACATAAAGGAACATTGTTGACAAGGTGTCTAGATTTTTAGGTTCTACAACTACTGTTTTCCAAGAACTTTCCCATCTAAAAATGAGAAATTATATACTCTATTAGGTATTCTTCTGGGCATGTACTAAATAGAAAGGTAAACCTCATTCATGAGAATATTATGCACCTCTTTCCTCCCTCCTCACGATCCTATGAGAATTCCCTTGACTTGATGATCTCAATTTGAGAATCCCCAAACTCTAATTAGCGCATCACAGGGTCACAACCTTCTACTAAAACTAATGATTTGTGCAGTTATGTCTTTAATCATGCTATATGCCTTCTTATCTTAGGAAGTAGGATAGTGGGATGTGCATCATGCTTATGCGCAGGAGAAAATTTAACTTCTTTAGGTTCTGGATCGTGATGCCTTCTGAGGTGCTGGCTAGATAAAGCAGGTAGTGAAGGTAAAGAGACATGGTGGAAAGAGATGGGGCAGTTGGAGGACTATCCTCCATCAAAAGAAGAGCCCCTTTCTCCGGTTCTTAGCTCCTCAGAGAGGCAAGGCAGAATGAAAGGATCAGCAATTGCACACCAAGGAAGCGTCAAGAGACTTGTGTGAGAAAACCATATCAGAGCAAGTGAATGGGATTTTTACTGGGGATCTGGATGTGAGAATCAATATGTGGGAGATAGTCACCGGATCTTTGCAAATTTTGTCTCTGCTTGTAAGATCTTTTGTCCCTCTTCTCTTGGTTTTCTTTGCTGTTTTGCCTGCTTGTGATCTGGTCAGCAAGCCTCAGTAAGCTCCCCAGCCCTTGAAAATCTCTGCTTCTTTTGTGGCATTCCATTAAGCTCATTACATCAAACAAATATACTAGTCTCTAAGTCTAAATACCGATTTCCTGTACATTTTGAATGTTGTCACAAAAATACTTATGCTGGTTTCTCCTCCATGTTAATGACGCCCATCTTCAAGCAGATTTTCAGTTGCTTGCTCATCACCTAACTGCTTATAGATCTCTTTACCAGACACTTTTTCTACATGTGTCATATTCCCTTTCTCTTCACTTGTTTTATTTTGGCAAGAAAACAACTGAAACTAATTATTAAACTCTTTCAGATCTTATGTCACCATTCATTACCTCTATACAATCTCGTTGTTTTTCTTTCTACTGTTTGATTGCATTTCCTCTCCCTATTACCACCAGTGTGTCTCGGCACCTTTTCCTTTTGAATCACTCTCTATTTATTTTATGAAAGGGATGGCCATTCATTATTTTCCAAGAATTTCTTTCTTATTTTTCTTTCCTTTTAGTTCATAGAAACTGAATTTTAAAATCATAGGGACTATATAAAAACATCAAAGGCAATTTAATCATGTTTATAACAAACCAACAAGCAAACTCATTGTTGTCGAGTTGATTTCTACGGGCAGGGTTTCCAAGAATGAAAATCACCACGAAATCAGATGATCACACCATCCTTCCACGTAGCTGTGTGGTAGGTTTGATTTGCCACACAGTTAGTAGCCAAGACAAGTATTTGTTCTATTTAAATTTTTTTTTGCCATATATGGCTCCTCTATTATCTGTCTTTGTTGGTGTTATATTTTAAGCAAATTTTTCTTTCTCATGACTTCAAATGTTAGATGAATCCCACATTTTCATCTCCAGTCTTATTTTCTTCCTGGTTATTTATCATGATTTCTTTATTAATAAATGGATTAATGACTTTGCTAAATCTTTACTGATATCAGAGTTTGGCATATTCTGTTTTTTTTCCCCACTGCCACCATTGGCCCTATTCCCTAAGCTGCAGTAATAATAAATGGCTTAAGCCTTGATTCTACCAACAACAGCAGTGAAATCCTGGTTAGATCAATTATGTCTTGGTAGAGAATGGAATATTATGCTGTCTTAAATGAAATTCTTGTATAAAGTTTTAATGAGAATAATTTTTTACATCATGAGAAAATAACCATAGCTACATGATAGAGTAAAAGGAGCACTGGATGTGGACTTAGAACACCTGAGTTTTACTTTTTAATCTAACTCTAGATCCACGTTTTGAGGTAAGTTGCTAGTTTTTGAGTTGAGATTCCTTGTCTATAAATGAAAATAATTCTAATACTAGACATATCTTTCCTGAAGTTTAATTATTAAGATCAATAATGTGAAGGTATTTTGCAAATGTGTGCCAGATTTTAAAATCCCACCATTAAATATTTCAGAAATACTCATTATCTGGTAAATGAATTTTATCTTATGCATTAACAAAGAGCATGAAAGATGACTATCAGTTATATTATGAAGTGAAGGATAGAAATTGTGTAAAAATGACCTGTTGTGCTGCTCTTTAAACTGCTTTCTCTTTGTGTCTCTTCCTTCTACATGCCTCCCTCTGTTTGCTTGTTTGGTAATTTCAAAGATTTTTTTGAAGTTAAAACAAAGGGAAATATAAACTTCAACGTGAGGTTTTCCTGTTAACCTGCTACAAAGTCATAGTAATGAAACAGGTATCCTTATGTTGGAAGGGGTTGGAAAGCATGTTAATGGTGTTTTAAATGTGGAGACTTTAAGCATGTCAATGGAAAATGGGCTCAATGCATAAAGTGGTAGAACTGAAAAATAGGGATAGTGGAAAATGGTGGACCTGAAGAAATGACTTTACCTCAGAGAATTGTTAGCCATAAAGAAATCTTTACTGCTTATCTCATTTTTTATTACACAAAACAGAAGAAATAGTCTTTATCAGTCTTTACCTTATAACATGAAGGGCTTCAAAATGTACATGGAAAATGGGAATTCAAAAGATAAAGAATATTCTTATGAATTTTTTTGAATCTTTTATACAAGTAAGGAGATAAGAGCTATTAAAATACCATTGAAATTATAATTAATTGAAAGGGATTTGTCTATATAAGATCCCTATTATTCTGTCCTCTCAGAGTACCATCTTCTCACCACTGGGTTTATTTTTGTTTGTTTTTTGGGCATCACTGCCCTCTGGTAGTGGAAGTAGGAGGCTCAGCCTTTGCTCCTGTGGAGCCGCTGCTGGAATTGCACCTCCATCCCAGTGGGCCGCAGTCCCGCGCACAACCACTGTGCCACTGGGTCTCAACCCACCACTGGGTTTATTAAATGAAGGCCTACTGATTTTCAGAGCTCACACTGACCTCTATCTCCTTCGCAAAGTTTTCCTTGAATTTCTCAGCAGACAATGTGTGTCTTTTCAAACACAAAACATCTGGAACTTATCCTATTCTGTGTATATTGTGGTTTATTTTGTCATGTGGGAATTAACTCATTTCTAATTCAATTTTGTTTCCTTGCTCATAGAAGTGAAAATGGTATGGATAGAAGTTACTGGGAGAATATTTTGTGAAGGAAATGAGATTTTTATCAACTTTTTATTTGGAAATGTTCTATATTACACCACCTAGCATGTAACTAATAGCAATGTGTGGCTATTGGAAACTTAAACTGACTAGTATAACCGATGATTTTAGACATCACTTTATTACTCCATGTAACTGGATCTAACAGATCTAGACCACCAAACCCAAATCTACTGCCATCCTATTGAAACTAGCTCATGATGACTTTCTTATAGTAGAAGAACACCTTTGGTTTCTGAGACTGTAAATCTTTGTAGATGCAGACAGGCTCATTTCCCCAGAGAGTGGATGGTAGTCTTGCAACCAAAAGCAAAACCCTTAGCACCAATAGATCAAGATTTTGGTTTCTTTATTTTTCCTTTTTAATTTTTCTATTATGTAGAATATGAATCCTTGTCTGGACTTGAAAATCTAGATCATTTTTATATAGCTACTTGTGTGCCTCTCAATGAACCACTGCTTTCCCATTTTTAAATAAGCAAAATAGACTACATGACTAGATAACCTCTGGGGAGGGTTTTGAGTAATAGTTATAATGAAAGGTTTCTCTCATCATGTAAGATTGAGAGTGCAGATATATGCATGCATACATAGCACATTTATTAAAAAATCTATTTAGGATCCATTGTTGAGATACTGCTGTTTCCCTATTCCTTTCCTTTATGTTCCAGGTCTGAGCCTTCTGTGCACTCATGTATTTTTATTTTTTCTGACGTTTACTGAGTTTGATCCAACTTCCCTCTTTAACCAATTCCTCTCACATCAGTTGCCTGCTTTAGTGTAGCAGAAGCAGATGTGTTTGACCCACAGACAGAAGATTAAACTTTTCATGAGATACCTGTGTTATCTATAAGGATGGATAAAAATCACAGATACATTTGCAATCTGTTTAGGGTCAGGGAGCTTGAGAGGTTGGAAACAGAGTAAGAAGGTAGGGGGTTTGAAACACGAAGATTAAAAGAGGATAATTATATGCTAAGTTTGAGGTAGTGAGCATATCTTTATACTCAACAAATTTTAAGAGTTGGAGGCTATAACGACTGCAGCCAAGGTACACATATTTTAGGAATTATGAATAATTTGAGCAGACAAAGCACATCGATTTCCTTTACCTTCCTGTGACTTTTACTCGTTCACCATGTCTTACTTGTTAACCACCCTACTTGTTGTTTTCATGTAAGACTGGTGCCCACGCAGATACCCTGTTACCTCATCACCTTGTCAATCTTTGTCCATGTCCTGTCTTATTAAAAATCATTTCTATTATACTTTATAAACTAACTCCTGTTCTGTGGGGTCTGGATAAGTTGCAAATGTATTTGTGGATAATGGATTGAGAGTAACTATGAGACATCATAGATGAAATGAAGCCACTAGGAGAGATAACTAGAATGGATGAAAATTAATTTACAAGCAAGTCAAGAATAGACCCTGTAAGTTCTGGGGAAGGAGGTCATTTCTTACTCTTCTACTCTTTTGCCATTTTAATTTACCATATTTCCTGCACTCCCAATTATGAGTGCATCTAACATGCTTTCTTTCACTTCCACTTGTTCTATTCTCTTTCTTAGAAACAGAAGCAAACCAAGGAGATCATGGTGATAGGAATATTGCATACAAATGCAACACAATCATGTTAGATGACTAGAAGTAAAACATTCTTTAGTGATTATGTGGCCTGAAAAAAAGGCAGGATATAAAGTTTGCACAGTGTGAATGACCTTGTATAAGTAGGCATTATATTTCTTGGGCATTAATGCATTCTTATTTTTGTTTCCTCTTCATTTTCCTTTATCTGATTACTTTAGAGCACACTAGTATACAAATCAATGGATGGAACGAATCATTCTGTGGTGTCAGAGTTTGTATTCCTTGGACTGTCCAATTCCCAGGAGATCCAACTTGTCCTCTTTGTATTTTTCTCCATATTTTACTTGGCAAGTATAATGGGAAACTTCCTCATTATCCTGACTGTGACTTCTGATTCTCACTTACGCTCTCCCATGTACTTTTTGTTGGCTAATCTCTCCTTTATTGACTTGGGGGTTTCTTCTGTCACTTCCCCTAAGATGCTTTATGACCTTCTCAGAAAACGCAAAGTCATCTCCTTTGAAGCCTGCATTACTCAGATCTTCTTCATCCATGTCATTGGTGGTACAGAGATGGTGCTGCTCATAGTGATGGCCTTTGACCGATATGTGGCCATCTGTAAACCTCTCCACTACTTAACAATTATGAGCCACAAAATGTGTATTTTCCTCTTGGTTGCTTCCTGGGTCATTGGTTTGATTCACTCTGTGGTTCAATTAGTTTTTGTTATCAACTTGCCATTTTGTGGCCCTAATGTATTGGACAGCTTCTACTGTGATCTCCCTCGATTTATCAAACTTGCCTGCCTAGACACCTACAAACTAGAGTTCATGGTCACAGCCAACAGTGGCTTTATATCTGTAGGCTCATTCTTCGTCTTGATCATCTCCTACATTTTTATCCTGGTCACTGTTCGGAAACACTCCTCCAGTGGTTCTTCCAAGGCTCTGTCCACGTTATCATCTCACGTCATGGTGGTGATTTTGTTCTTTGGCCCTTGCATCTTTGATTACACCTGGCCTCACCCGACATCACACTTAGATAAATTTCTGGCCATTTTTGATGCAGTTCTCACTCCTCTTTTGAACCCAGTCATATACACTTTCAGAAACAAAGAGATGAAACTTGCTATGAGAAGAGTCTGCAGTCAACTGATTGTTTACAGAAGATTTTCCTAAATCATGAAAGTATTATGGAGTTTGCCTTCGGCTTTGGAGTAAGAGTAAATTTATATATTGTGATAGCAAGATTTCCCAACTCTATTGTCAATATTTAGTGGTCTCAGATTAAAATCACAAGATTATTTTAAAATCCTTACTCAATAAATGTGCTGCCTCCTTACTTGCGACTGAAAGATGTGTTGTGGTAAAAGGACCTTCCAGGAAAAAAAAAATTATTTCATGTCTCTCAGAAAGCACAGTGCAGACTTCAAACGAGTTTCATAACTGAGTCTTTGTGGTAGAGTAGGTTATTTGCAGAAATATAGATTGACACAAAAATTGACAACAGATAGAAATATGTAATCAAGAAGTCAGTTTACAGCAGACATATACAATTTAATATGCACATACAATTAGATGTGCAGTCGTTCTTGGCTTGAAAGAAACTGAAGCCAAAATAAAAGGAAATAAGTGAAGGTAATACTTTGTACAAGTTGTCAATTTATTAATTTTTCACACATGCAAAAATCTATCAAGTGGTCCAGATTTCTAGAGAATTCTAACTCATTCTTCTACCACAGATAAGTCTCTGGGAAGACCGATGATCAAGAGAATATTAATAAGTTTGGACTCAGAACAAGAGGAGTTGGTTAGAATATTTAAATATTTAATAACGTTAGGTTTTATTAGTTTGACTTCTATAGGTTCAATCTAGAATATGTCTGCCACCATAACTACAAAAATTGAATCCTGATTCCAAGTCTCTCTGTTGTCTGTATAGTGCTGGCTGCTCATAAAAAATTAACTTTTAATACCATAAGTCTATACTATACTAAGACTTCCTAGCCATTCCTTCATTCCCTACATTCTTAAAGAAAAATGATCTATTTACATATTTAATGCAGTTTCTTTTATTTCATTCTGCTGATATAAGTGTGTTACTGCTTCATTTGTACATTTCTGCCATTATGAATGAATTGGGCCATAGCGAACTGTTAGCTACTTTTCAGGAGTTTTCTTTCTCCTTTCATTGCCTGTTTTCACTAGGACTAGACTAACCTTCCCTGACGAAAAAATATCTGTCTAATGTGGTCTGCTGCTGGCATTTCCTTCACTAAAAGGGTTTACTAAATTATCATCAACAAAATTGATAACATGGTTTACCAGTTTCTTGCTGTGATGACTCTTAAAAAATTCTGTCTTTGGATCCCCATTTTTTAAATGTAAAAGCAGTGCAAAACCACAAAAACTAAGAAAATTATAGCAAAATACTTGGAAGAGCCACAAGGTTTGAACAACAACGTCAATTACCTCCAAATGACCAAAACACGAACTGCTTTTGTTTACAAAAATCACATGCATCAGTTCAGATTCCGATGTTTTGCTTGAGCTCTGATGCATAATTTTATCAACATTTCTTGCCAAAATTTGATTATCGTGAGTACTGATACCAAGTTTATACTTCATGACTCAGAGCAAGTTGGTAGGTGCGTTTGACTTGGTTGACTAGAGAAACAGATCCAGGGCCATTCATAAATGTATCAGAAAGAACTTTCTATGGAAAAGTAATTTTTTTTTTGGCATCACTGCTCTACGGTGGTGGGAGTAGGAGGCCCAGCCCCACTTCTGGAATTGAACCTCCATCCCAGTGGACCGCAGTCCCGCGCACAACCACTACGCCACTGAGGCTCAGCCCTGGAAAAGTAATTTTATCCATAGTAAAAAAGTAAAACATCCCAGCCCAGTCCAAAGCAAGCCCAGAAATGCAATATTAACCCATATATCCGGTACTAGTCCTTACATTTCTCTCCAGACTCACACAGAACATGCGCTGATGCTTATGCAGAAAATTCACAGCCTGTGGGTGAATCTAGCTGCAGTGGAAGCATCTCAGTGCTGGTGTGATACTCCTTCAGCACTCTGAGTTTGTCTCTCACTAGGAAAGTGTAACAGAGAGTGTGGCCTACCTCCCCAAAGAAAGAAAGTTCCCAGAATCCTCACGAGAGAGTCGGACCCACAAGGAGACATCATTAGGCTGTGATCTGATTGACAGGCTAGACTTCACCTCTTCTCTCTTACTATCCTCAAGTTGGCACTACTATGTAATTGCCACAGTAGGAAAATGGGGGACGAGCAACCTCTTATTAGGAAAAGAGCAACAAAAAAATCACTTAACAATACTCATATAGAACCCAAGAGGAGAATATGCCTGGTCTATGCTCCTAATAGGACGCCTTTGACCTTGTTTCTATGCAGCCCTTGGTGACCCAGTCCTTGTGTGAAAGATTACTGGAACTTTACACTCCGTTCATTTGAAGTGCACAACAGCATTCATATGCCAGAAAGACTCAATGTGGAAATTCCAGTAAGTGAGCTGGGTTGAACTTCATGCTTGCTTACCCATAGCCCTTGGAATTAATATTAAAATTTCTGAGTGTCAGAAGGAGCAGATGACTGTCATCCCAAGGGTATAGAGCTAGGTGATGCTGAACTTTGGTTAGAGGTTTTCCTGAACTTTGGTTAGAGGTTTGCCTGGAGGATGCCTAATAATAAATAGTGGTCAAGATCTACTATAAACTTACTACTTTAATTTCCTCTTTCGTTAGTAGTACATAAATTAATCGTGCATGTGTGGTTCTGCCACTATCAAAGAATATTAATGAAAGTTTTGCCTTATCATCAACCACCATATTTTGTGTAAATAGTGTCCAGTCATTTAAGAGGCTTGTGTACAAGTCAACAATTCATGTATTGAGGTTTGCAACTCTCACATAATTTTATAGTATAATTTTCACAGCAATGTTTCTTGTTTGTTCATTTATTTATTTATTTAGGTTTTTTTTGGGCATCACTGTTCTCCGGTGGGTGGGAGTAGGAGGCCCAGCCCCACTGCTGGAATTGAACCTCCATCCCAGTGGGCTTCAGTCCCGCGCACAACCACTACGCCACCGGGGCTTAGCCCCCTCTCAACAATGTTTTAAATTCTATACCACTGGCTAAATTAATAACATTATCAATAGCGTTACCTTGTACCCTGGAGGAATGATTAAGTTCCCTGACATATAATGACACTTATATATTTAAGGTGATCCAGAGATGTATATAAACCAGAGAGTATGAATGGATTTGGGGATCACACTTAATTCCAGTCCCAACCTATGAACTGTTCTTATGACCTGGCCCTGCTCCTTGCTCATTCTTCACGAAGTGATCATGGAAGCTATAGTTCCTATAACAAAGTGCAGTGAAGAAACTAGATGGTTCCCTGGATAGCAGAAAAATAGCACTGGGATCATATAGATTTTTCTTAAAACAAGCAGCAATCTAAGCAATCTGATGGAGGAAATGGTATCAGTGGTAAAATTGCGAGTATCTGAGTTGCAGAGAGCTATAGAAAATAGTGGAAGACCAAAAGCCTTTTATAAGGTCAAGACTGAATTAAATCTCCAGTTCATCTCTTCTGACTGTAGCCGAGGGAGGTGCATTACCTTGTTATCAGACAGAGAGCATGGTAAAGTTGATTATGTTAGATATAGTTAAGTTAAAATGTATTATCTTATTTTATTTCCCTTTTGTCTCTTTTAAAATTTGTCTCAATTTTTTAAAAAGTGAAAAAAACAACAACATACACTTGGATTAAGCCTCCAAGGAATCCCCTCTGATCATAGACCTGAGAGGTGAACAGTCTTGCTATCATGAACAGTCTGTTGGAAAGTGGATTATGGCAGGTGAAAATTTAACACCTTATTATTTGGTCTCCCTTTTGACCCATTTTAAAGCTGTTCCAGTTTTCAACAATTTCTACTTTCTTTTTGATTGAGTTTCTCTAAGTTTTATTTTGTTATTATTTTTGTATATTTTTTTGTATGAAATCCAGGGTAGGTAAATATACAGAGACAGTAACTGGGTTAATGACTTTTTAGAGCAGGTATGACAGGGAAGGTTCTTGGGAGGTGGGAATTAAATAACAATGAATACAGGGAAGGAAATATGTTCTAAATTGATTGTGGCAATGGTTGCACAACTCTTCTTGATATGATTGAAATATTGAATTGTGTGATATGTGAATTCCAAATAAATAAAGCTATCAATGCATATGGTGAAAGAAAAGAAGGAAATGTAGACAAAACACAGAACCAACAGGCTACTTTTTAAAACAATAGGCCAAAATATATCTGTTGGGGAGAAGTAACCTTTTCAGCAAATTGAATTTATATTTGCAGGAGACTGAAAGAGGACTCACTGCACTCAACGTACAAAAATGAATTCAAGATGGATCAAAGACCTAAATAGAAACCCTAGAACTCTAAAGATCATAAGTTAAAATATAAGGATAAACTTGAGGGCCCTAATAAATAGTATAAACACACTATCAAACATAATGAGATACAAACAAACCATAAGAGACAAAATATATGATTGTTGTTGATATTAGATGGTATCAGTTGAAGACAACTCAGAGTCATCCTATGCACAACAGAATGAAGCACCACCTGATTGTGTGTCATCCTTACACTTGTTCTGTTGGATCCCCTTGCTGAATCACTGGGTGGATCAGTCTTGTTGAGGTCCTTCTTCTTTCTAGTTGCACCTCTACTTTACCAAGCATGATGCTCTTCCCAGGAATTGTCTCCTGATAACGTGTCAAAAGCATGTGACACAAAGAAGTCTCATCATCCTTGCTTTTACAGAGCATTTTGGCTGTACATCATTCAAGACAAAATTGCCCTTTTAGCAGTCCATGTTACTTCAGTATTCTTCACTAGCACAATTCAAATGCATCAATTCTTCCCCATTCTTCCTTATTCAGTGGCCATCTTGTAACGCATACGAGACCATTGAAAATGCCATGTCTTGAGTTGGATGTCCTTGTGCGTCAGATTTACCCAACGATCTCCTGACTGCTGCTTTCATGAACACTGCTTCCATGAACACTGACTGTGGATCCAAGCAAAAGGAAATCCTTAAAGATGCTAATCTTTTCTCTGACGTTACCTACTCGCCTAGTTGTGAGATTTTTCTCTTTACATTGAATGGTAATCTGTATTGAAAACTGCAGTCCTTGATGTTCCTCAGCAAGTGCTCCAAGTCCACCTCACTTTCAGCAACCAAGGTAGTCTCATCTGCATATGGCATTTTGTTAGTAAGTCTTGTGCAAAATAAGTCTGATGCTGCATTATCTGTTGTATAACCCAGTTTATCTGATGATTTGTGCAGCACACTGGTTGAGTACGCTTGATCAAAGGTTACAACCCTGACACACACCTTTCCTAATTTTAAACCATATACTTACTCTGTTTGCACAATGGCCTCTTGAGCCATATACAGAATTTGTATGACCCTTTTCTTTCCTCATGTATGATTTTCTTGATGTTATTCCACAACTCACCAGGTCTTCTGTCATGTGTGTTTTGTTTCAAATCTGTTCTTGAGATGTTATTGAAATTCATCTGGGATATACTGAAGGTAGTATTTTGGCTCTCATGGACTTGTTTCAACTTTCTCCAGTCTCAATATAAACTTAGATAGAAACAATTGATGATCTATACCGCAGTTGACTGCTGGCCGGTTTAACTGCTGACAGTGAACTTCTTTATTGTTTCTGCCCATAGATGTAGCCTGACTTCTGTGTATCCCATCTGAATAGTCCCTTCCTGCTGTTCATACTGCTGAAACAAGGTATTTGAGACAAAGAAGTAATTGGCTTTGCAAAATTCCATTCTGAGATCTCCAATTTCATTTTTATTACCAATATCATTTTTCTTTTTTTTAATATCATCTTTTCCAACTGCTATTTCTTCCTCTTTGTTTCTGACTTCTGAATTTCAATCAACAATGATTATCAATGCATCCTGATTGCATGTTTGATCAACTTCAGACTGAAGATCATGGTAGCATTCTTCAATCTCTGTATCACTAGCTTTAGTGGACGGTACGTAAATTTGATCAATAGTTGTATTGATTATATTTTTGTATGTAGATAGAGATCATCTTATTATAGACAGCATTTTACTTCAAGATGCATCTTTTTTTTCACAATGAATGCAATACCATTCCTCTTGACTATTTCATTCCCAGCTTAGAAATCCATAAGATTTTCTGATTCAAAATGGCTAATTCTAGTTGATTCCAGCTCCCTGATGCCTAAATTACCAATATTCCATATTTGATGATTATTAATTTTCCTAGATTAATACTTTGTGTATTCTAAGTTCTGATTATTAATTCATTTTCATCATATTTTGACTCATTTCCTATCAGCAATTGAATGTCCAGAAGGTTTTCCTCCCACAAGCTTTATTCTATCCATTTCTTTATGGTACACTCATCTTTGAGAGGACAACACTTTCTCAGTCATATTTTTAGAGCCATCCAACCTGATAGGCTTTTCTTCTAGAACTGTATCTGACAATGCTGTGAAGCTATGCATGATGTTCTTTACTCTTTTTTTGTTACTACTCATGAACTTTTCAGCAACTGCTTTCTCAGAAATGAACAGCCTATTCCTTCTTCATATTTTGTTCTTAGTCTGGAAGAGCTGCTGAAACTTGCTCACTTTAAGTGATTCTGCTGTTATTTGAAATACCAGGGACATAGCTTCTAGCATCACAGCTACACTTAAGGCAACAAAGTGCAATAAACTGACCGATAAGTAGAACTCTTAAGAATAACACATTTATGTGCATCAAAGTGTTTCAACAAAAGAGTAGAATTAAAATCCACATTTTAATTTTAACCCATATTTTAATTTTTGCCCACATTTTTCACAGAACTGGAAAACATTTTGGCAACAGCATATTCAAGAAGAGACTAATCTAAACTTATATAAAACTACAACACCTCAAAAAAGAAAAAAAGAGAGGCTGAGAGGGGCGGCGTGGTCTGAGCGCCACCCACCCACTCTCAGGGCCTCTTGTGAGCAATTCAAAACAATGATGAGAAATTACTCACACTAGCACTGATAGCAAAGTTCAAAGAAGCAGGAAGTAACAAATTCTGCTGATGGGACTGTAAAACAGTATACCATAGTGGGAACTGATATAGTGCTTCCTCAAACAATCAGGAATAGATATTCCATATTACTCAGTAATCACATGCTAAACAGATATGTGAACACCATGGTCACTGTGGCATTATTCACAATAGCAAGAAACTGGAAACAACCTAAATGTCCTTTAGTGGAAGAATAGGTCAACAAACTTTTGGTACATACAATAAAGTAATAAGCATCATTCAAGATCAATAGTGAAATTGTGAAGCACTCACGATATGAAAGGATCAGGAGGACATTTTGTTCTGTGAAGTTAGTCAACTGCAAAAGGTCAATATTGTATGAGACCATTGGAAAAAGATAAAGGTTTTCACACCAAAAGAAACACACTATGATGGTTATCAGGGGTGGAATTGAAAGTGAGGTAAGCAATCAATAAAGGATAGACAGGAGTTAACCTTGGTGAAGGGGAATATAATATTTTATAAGAAAGACACAAGACGAAAAGTGGAGGGACAGGGTGATTTGTTGGAAGGATTGATAATTTAAGCTGTTGAAAGCAAGTGTGCAAGTTTAGGTAGACTAGAGAAACAAATTCATAGAAACTCAAATGCCTATAAGAAAGAACTATATATGTAAGGAAAATTGAATATTGAGAAAACATTCCAGCACAGTCCAGATCAAGTGCATAAGTTCAATATCAGCCCCAATGTCTGATACCAATCTGTAGATTACTGTTCAGACCCATGAAACACATGCAATGATGCCACGTGCAGGAAGATCATAGGTCAGTGGGTGGAAAATCTTGTGGATCCAGTGGCGGTAGAGGCATATCAGAGTTGGCAGGGATTTCCACATGGCTTCTTCAGTTTTACGGGTCTATAGTGCAGTTCCATGTGTTTTGTCAGCAAACCTCTCAGGGAGTGAGCGTGTGTCCCGCTTCCAATGAGTTATCTATCTCCTTTGTGCCTCCAAATGAGGTCATCAGTCTGTGACTTGACAGGCTAAACTCCACCCTTTCACTCTTAAGTCTCAACTTTACAACAGATTATGTAACCACCACAGCAAACATGTGTTCTGAAATGTAACTCTCCAGCTAATTCACAATGGAAAATGTACAGATAATTTTCTCTTTTTTTTTTGCTCTTAGCCGATATTTTGATTTGTTTCATAAAATGTATTGACAATATTATGTTTTTCCTACATATTTAAAACAAAATAATTTGTAAATAGGAAAACCTATGTAAAGAGTTGTGTTGTAGAGGTGAATAAAAATAAATTTTAGTTTTGAGTTCAGAAATTAGAAACATGTCTGATTATCTATGTAATTTGATGAAATACATAGATGGTTTGAATTAATGTGCTTATAATAATACTCCGTTATGCCTTTCTGAGAATTAAGTAAAAACATATAAAGACAGCTCTTCAAAAATCACTTATTTTTGCAATTCATAATATTTCCTTTTTTAATATGAAAATTCAAAACCAAACTCACTGCCACTGATTTAATTCTGCCTCACAGCCACCCTGTAGGACTGCCCCTATGGGTTTCTGAGATTTCACTCTTTACCAGAGAGCAGCTGTGGCTTTACCCTACTGACCTTGAGGTTAGGAGACGGACACATAATCCCCATACCACCAGGGATAGCCACCCACCCCACCTTTTAAAAATGAATGTTCCTAAAATTTTCCTTTACATTTTTTCTACATTTTTCAAATTCTTTTCATGTGAATTAAAAAAAATTTTTGTGGGGGGGTATCACTACCTCTAGTGGTTGTGGGCACTACCCAGTGCTGCTTCTGAGAGCCACCAGAGGATTTGAACCACCAAGTCTGCGGGCCACAGTGCCGCACTCAACCACTTATGCTCCTGGGGCTCAGCCCATTTTTCAAATTCTTAAGGTGAATATCACCATATATGATTACCGTAAGATAATCAAAAATGAAAAGTTTACTTGAAATTTGATGTGTAATGTAGTCACCTAAAATAAGGATTAGAACTAGTATTAGAGAATGACAAAAGTCCTCTTTGTCATAAGAAAATTGCCAGCCTTTCATTTCCCTCATGAACAGCTAGTGCAAGTGGTTGCCCTGGGAAAACCCAAACCACTATAGGTGAAAATTCCCCAGGCCAAACGATCTCATTTGGGCAATCCCAGCTCTCTGCAACATCACTTGGCCACTATTTTCTTATACTGTAATTGGCTTCTGTTCTTGTTGAAGCTTCATTTTGCCCCTATTTGTGTGTCTTTAACTATCCTGAAAAGAACCCAGCTGTTTCCCATATCATACCTGAATCCTTAATGATGCTGTTGTCTTAACTCCCTTGGTAAACCAGGTAGGTGTGCAGGATAAAAATAGTAATGATGATAAAAGCAGGGAACCAAGGGTTCCATCTAAGGTAGAGATGGTTTGCCGATGATTTCCTGAAGTCAGATTGTCTCTGTCTCTTAACTGATCACCTCTCTTTCCTTTTGTTTCCTTCTCATTTATTTGTCAAACTGAGAGATGAATTGACTTCTCAAGCACTCTCCCTTGTCCCGGATTGCTCCTACGTCTTTCTCTGCTCCTCTTTACTTGTTAATGGCGTTCAACCATCTTCAGTCAGAGTCTAAATACAAACGCAATTTGACTCAAACTCTTTTTTTTTTCATCCTAATTTCCACCCTCAAGAAATTTGTATTATCCGGATAATCTACATTCTTTACCATTATTGCAGTGTACCTTGATCTTCTTTGTTATTTCTCATGTATCATATATTTAATGTGAGACCACAAACTCTGTGTATTATGCTATTTACTCTTTGCTAAAACTCTTTTAAAAAATCTTTTTATTGGGGGCTTGTGCAACTCATCATGGTCTATACATCCATCCATTGTCTCAAGCACACCCTGCTTGTATATATGCTTCCATCATCGTTTTCAAAGTTTTTTCTTTCTGCTTGAACCCTTGGTGTCAGCTCCTCAATTTCCCCTCCCCCCACGAAGCCTTGATAATTTATAAATTATTATAATTTTTCCATGCCTTGCACTGTCCGATGTCTTCCTTTACTCCCTTGTCTGTTTTCCACCCCCTGCCCCCAGGAGTTATCGCTAGGTCTTTGTCACCGGTTTCCCCTTTCTCTCCACACCTTACCCTTTTCTTCCTGGTATGGCTACTCCCAATATTGGTCCTGAGGAATTTATATGTCCTATAGTCCCTGTGTTTCCATCTCTTATCTGTACTCATGTACATGCTGTGGTCTAGCCAGATTTGTTAGGTAGAATTAGGGTCGTGATAGTTGGGGAGAGGAAGCATTGAAGAACTAGAGGAAAGCCATATGTTTCATCCGTGCTACACTGCACCCTGACTGATCAGTCTTCTCCTCACAACCTTTCTTTAAGGGATGTCCAATCGGCTAAAACTCTTTTCATCAGGTCACAATTACAACACTGTCTTCTCTGATCATAAGAGAGGCAGTAGTTTCCTCCCACTTTCAGTGGGTATTCTTAAGTCATTTACTCTTCTCAGGCATTCTTCATGTGGTATGTTTGGATACCTAGTTGTTGGAAGCATTGTTTCCCTAAGCACTAAGATAATAGATAAATTTAAAATCACCAAAATAATTAAATGGAGAGGATAGTGAAATAGGAAAAATAGAACTGTGCCTACATTTAGCTTGTGATGCCACCTATATCCATAATTAATGGTTTCATGTACATTATATATATAGCAAAATTTTTATATGTATAAATTTACATATAGTTATATCAGTGGTTTTCAAAGTTTCTAATGCTGCCATCTTTTAAAACAGTTCCTTATGTGGTGGTGACCTCTCAATCATAAAATTACTGTCGTTGCTACTTCATAACTGTAATTTTGCTACTGTTATGAATTGGGTGACTCCTGTGAAAGGGTTGTTTGACTTCCAAGGGGTTGTGACCCACAGGTTGAGAACCGTAGATTTATAGAAATATAAACATATATAAAAATCTATATATGTTCACATAGATGTAGATTTTTACAAGGGCAGCAATAGCTGTGGTTAAAGAATGTTAAGCACACCTTGAAAATGGTGGACAAGGAGCAACATTCTTAGTCCTTGAGAGGTGGTATTTGTGGGTTTGCCTTCACTTCCTTGGCAAGTCTATTCAGATATTTATTTGGATGGGAACAGCCTTTGGTGATTTCATAAATCATCTTCTCTCTTTTAAAATGCAAATACTGAGTGTTCTTCAAGGAGATTAGAAAAGGTTTCCAATTGGTTTGTGTGAGGATTCATTATTGACTTGGGCTTTGAGAAGGGTGATTGTGGAAATGGCACAGTCTGACTTATTGAAAATATATCAAAAAGAACATCCTCATCAGTATTTTCACTTGTTCAAATTATTCAGGAAGAATATATTTAAGCTACTGGACACCATCATACATAGGAAAATGTATCTTGAAGCTATGTCTTATTTATAACCTCAGAGTGATGGATTCTGAATTTGATTTTTGCCCTGTTGGTTATTTGGAACTCAGAATTGGAATGTGTATATTGCCCACAATATGTAACAGAATTCATCATTTTAGCTAGATAAATCACCTAGTGATCACCATATACTTCAAAGAAGGTACTTCATCTCTATTTGTATGAAGCAGGAAACTGAGACTCAGAGAGGTGCCAGAGCTTTCCCATGCCCACTAGCAAATGAGGCATGGAGACTGCTTAAGAAATAGGTCTTAATTTGATCTAAGTGTTTATCACTTGTTCCATAACAAAAAAAAAACTTCCCTGGCTTTTAAAGAATTGATGGTGCTTTTTCTGTTTTACCATTTATTTGCATATTTATATTTATATTATTATTTTATTCTTGCCAAACATGCAAAAAAAATCTATCTGGTCAGCAGTCAAATGCTCCCTCCAGTGTGATGTGTGGGCATCTCTGCCTTAATCTTAGTATCAAATTGAAAGTGAATGACAATTTAAAAAATAGGCATGGTTGAGTTCAAAGCCCAAGCTACTTTTTTAGTGCCATTGTAGTATATACAGGTCAGTCTGTGAAGTTTTATATTTCTAAGATTTTTTCATGAAGAGAAGAGTGAAAAATTTCAATTGGTCTCTCCATCTTCTTTCTTTCTTTTTTTTAAAATCATTTTATTGGGAGCTCACACAGCCCTTATCTAATCTACCCATATATATATATTGTGTCAGGCATATTTGTTGCCATAATCGTTTTCAAAACCTTTTCTTTCTACTTGAGCCCTTGGTATCAGCTCCTTATTCTGGGTTTCTGTATTTTCAAATGTGAGCATATGGTCACCTGATACATCCACTCAAAGGAAGATACACTTTTTAGAAGTCAAGTCCCTGGGACCCTCTAGTAGTAGCAGATAACTTGGTAGAGAATCCTCCTGAGATGCTAAAACATATAGAAAATTACTCTGGGGAGGAGTAGATATTATGCAGTGGATATCATTCTTCTTTTTAGCATATTTTAACCAGCCCTTTCAAGTAGATTCAGATTCTTCTGTGTCAGAATAAAACTGCTCTGCAGGATATTCAATGGCTGATCTGGGGTTGAGGGGTGGGGAGTAGATTTTCAGGCTTTCTTTCAAGATACTTAGGATATGCATGGTGCACCCAAGAGTACTCAAGCCTCCAACAAGCAGCAAAGTGAGTATACTAACCATTTCTATTTTTTAATTTTAATAAAAAAATCATTCTATTCAGACTTCATACAGTGCTAATCACAATGTAAACATCCTTTTTTTTGAGGGGGGATGCCTATACAACTCATCACAATCCATAAATCCATCCATTATTTCAAGCACATTTGTACATTTGTTGTCACCATCATTCTCAAAACATTTGCTTTTTACTTGAGCCGTTGGCATCAGCTCCTCATTTTCCCCTCCCTCTCTCCCTGCTTCCACCTCCCTCATGAACCCTTGATAATTTATAAATTATTGTTATTTTGTCATATCTTACACTGTCCAATGTCTCCCTTCACCCACTTTTCTGTTGTCCACCTCCCAGGGAGAAGGTAGTTTGCAGATCCTTATTATCACTTCCCCCTTTCTACACTACCCTCCCGCCGCCCTCCTGGTATCACTCTCAGCACTGGTCCTGAAGGGATCATCTGTTCTGGATTCCCTGTGTTTTCTGTTCCTATCTGTACCAGTGCGCATCCTCTGCTCTAGCTCGTTTTGTAAGGTAGAATTGGAATCATGGTAGTGGGGGAGGGTGTGTGCAAGCATTTAGGGACTAGAGGAAAGTTGCACGTTTCACCGTTGCTACATTGCACCCTGACTGGCTTGTCAGCTCCCTGTGACCCTTCTGTAAGGGGCTGTCCAGTTTCCTACAGATGGGTCTTGAGTCTGCACTCTGCACTCCCCCCCTCATTCACAATGATATGATTTTTTGTTCTTTGATGCCTGATATATGATTCCACATACACTTCATGATCACACAGGCTGGTGTGCTTCTTCCATGTGGGTTTTGTTGCTTCCGAGCTAGACGGCTGCTGGCTCATCTTCAAGTCATTAAGATTCCAGATGCTGTATCTTTTGATAGCCAGGAACTATCAGCTTTCTTCATCACATTTGCCTATGCATCCCTTTGCCTTCAGCAATCGTGTTGAGAAGGAGAGCATCATGGAAGATCAGTTTAATAGAACAAAGTATTCTTACATTGAGGGGGTACTTGAGTGAAGGTCCAAGGTCCATCTGCTACCTTAATGCTAAACCTATAAATATATGCACATAGATCAATTTCCCCATCCTCATACTTAAATATATTTGCATATGTACATGCCTTTAATTTAGACCTCTATAAATATCCTTTGCCTCCTAGCTCTTACCTCTATTTCCTTTTACTTTCCTCTTTTCCCACTATCATGCTGAGCCTTAATCTGGGTTTCAGTAATTCATTTGGGTTACGCTGTCCTTGATCAGGTCCTGTCAGTCCTCCTACACTCTCTTTACCACCGATTTTGGATCCCTTGTCCCTGGGTTTGTTAACAGCAATTTCTTTCCCCTATCTATCCCTCTCCCATGACCCCACCTCCCGGGACCATTGGTCCTGTTGCTTTCTTCTCTAGATTGTAAATTTATTCGGACTATCTTATGTCGATAGACCTGCAGAAATAATAACACACAAAAACAAGATAGAGCAAAACAAATCAACAAAACCAAACAGCAACCACCAAAAACCAATAACAAAAAAGTGAGATAAGCCTGTAAATAGTCCCAGGTCTATTGGTTGATCTTTAGGACTGTTTTCCAGTCGAGACTAATGGGGGTGGGGCGGTGTGTCATGCCCTGGCTCCAATGTCTATTTTTGGTACTCCCTTGGGACTTTTTTGCTCTGCTCCCTCTGCTGTTCTGTTGTATGCCTTAGTGTTTTGCCTTGGTGTGGTGGGGCCAGATTGGGTGCAATTCCCATATCATGTTTCCAGTGTTGTCTTCTATAAGGCTATGGGTCAGTGAGAGATGTCCTTTCTCATACTGGGGTTGACTCTATGGTCCTTTCTGTGTTTTGGTTGCTCTGAGCAAGAATATCATCCTCAAGGCTTGGTGGGCCAGAATATGCTCCACTCTTTCTTCCTCCCCCTTCATTTCCTTCCATATGTTCTGATCAGATGTGTCCCATTGAGCAGTAGCTTCAGTACTACCCTCTGAAGTAAATTCTTCTGGGGTGGTGGTGGTGGTGGAGGAACTGTCCACGTAAGGATGCTTCAAAAAAGTTGTGGGAAAAGTCCATTATCTTTCAATTCCATTTTCATGAATCTTAGTTTGCTCAAAATAATGTCAGGTTACTGTTGTGCTGATGCCCACTCCTGGTGATCCGACAGGTGCAGAGGAGAACTGCTCCCCTGGGGATTTCAAAGCTGGGACCTTTAGGAAGCGGATGGACAGGCTTTTCTTCAAAGCTGCAGTCTTTCCATTCTGTAAATCACCATAAGATATCATTCATGCAATGGTTTACATTTAAATCCTTCGCATATCTTTTCCAGTACTTGATTTCCAGTTCTCTATTCATCCAACTCCTGATTTCTTTTCTTACTGTCCTTTTTTACTTCTCACATTATTGTATGAAATAGTTGAGAATTGGATGTAAGTTTGCAGATGGAAGTTTCTTTCCAATCTCCTGATGACACAGTGATTTAATTTGGAAGGTTCAAAGTTGGAACCCACCAGAGCTTTGTGTGAGAAGGAATCTATTCTCTGCTTATGCAAAATTTATAGTCTAGGATCATGGGGAGGAGACAAGCCAGTCAGGGTGCAGGGTAGCAATAATGCAACATACAACTTTCCTCTAGATCTTCAATGCTGCCACCTCCTCACTATAATGGTCCCAATTCTACCTTACAAATCTGGGCAGATCAGAGGATGTACACTGGTACAGATAGGAACTGGAAACACAGGGAATTCAGTACAAATGATCCCTTCAGAACCAGTGGTGAGAGTGCAGACCTCAGGAGGGTACCGGAAAGGTGGGGTCAAAAGGGAACTGATTATAAGGATCTACATATCACTCCCTCCCTAAGAGACAAACAACAGAAAAGTGGGTGAAGAGAGAAATTGGACAGTGTGAGACTTGACAAAATAATGATATTTATAATGATTTATAAATTATCAAGAGTTCATGGTGGGGGGAGAGAAAAATTGTGGAACTGATACCCACAGCTCAAGTAGAAAGAAAATGTTTCGAGAATGATGATGGCAAAAATATGCAAATGTGCTTGACACATGTATGTATGTATGGATTTTGAGAAGAGTTGTACAAGTCCCCAACAAAATGATTAAAAAAATTGCCTAGGAAACCCTATTGGAGAGTTTCTAGTCTGTTGACAGGACACACAACAGCAATAATCAGCTCATCTGTTGAAATTCATTTTCAAGTCTACTTTGAAGAAGACAAATATATTTTCTAAATGCACAATTATAACAAATATTATAGAGGGTTAGTTCCCATCTGAATGAAGACATTGCTTATGGTTACTATAAATTCCTCCAATATGACTGGAGAGAGTGAGAAGGTGTTGCTAGGTAGTGTCTCATTCAAGAAAATTTACTAATTTTCATGTCTAGTTATGAAATTTAAGTCATGTATAAATTAAATTATTAAAGCATAAAGGTTAATAGCAAAAACTCTACATACATCAAAGCATTTTTACTTTCTACATAACTGCTATTTATATTTAAAGCAATAGTTCACAGCTCATCTTCTCTGTTTCTAACATAATTTATTTTTAATGTTTATCTCCGTTTCTCATGCTTCATGTTTGATACCTCATATTGGAGCTATTACATGTGTACCTTCTGCCTTTGCTGCTTTCTTGAGTTTGTGACTTGTTGACATTAGACAAATACAAAAATATTGACTAGTATTTAATGGAAACACCAAGAAAGGCATTATTAAAAAATAGAGAAATTTTATTGACTCATGAAGATAATAACACTTAGAGTGATAGAAAGCATGATGTGACAAATGGATATTTCTTAAAACTTTTTACTGTTGTATCCACTCAAATGAGCATCAAGTAAATAGCGTGAGTACACAAAATATAGCAATAACAACACTACATATAATTTACTTATAATGCATAATCGATCATTATTTTATGTTGCACTTAATTATCTCTGGCCTATAAGATAATTTAGTGTGAAAATATATCTTTTGTGTATTTATTTTTCATCTATGCCATTTTTCACTTAGAAAACCAAACTATCAATTTTGATGCTTTTCATACGTAAGTTATTTTATACCAACTCGGTACTTTCTGAATCAGGAACGAAGAGACTTTGGTTCTACACTCCAGTCTGACATTAGGTTTGTGAGGTGCCCTTATGTTGGCTTTCATTCACTACAAACCTACGTACAGTCGAACGAGACACCGCCAGGTCCCGTTCATAACTGTTGTTGAATCAATTCATTTAGTTGAGAGTCTTCCTCTTTTTCACTCACCTGGTATGAAGTCCTATCCCAGGGCCTGTTCTCTCCTGATAACATGCTGAAAGTAGGTGAGACTAAGTCTTGCCATCTTCCTTCAAGATGAATTTATTTGTTCTTCTGACAGTCCAGGGTGTTTCAATTATTCTATGGCAATACAATAATCCAAATACATTCTGTGTTCTTTATTCATACAGTTTTATAGGCGTATGAGGCAATTGAAGACACTATGGCTTGGGTAGACATCCTATAGTCACCAAACTGACATCTTCATCCCTTCTTCATTTATGATGATGTGGTCTGCTGATCCAAATGTGAGAATTTGGGGTTTGATTTTCTACACTAAAGAGTAATCCACACTGAAGGCAGTAATCTTTAATCTTATTCAGGAAGTGTTCTTCATGTCCAGAAAGGAGTTTGTGTCATCTTCATATCACAGATTGTTAATAAGATTTCCTCTCTGCTTACACTTCATTTTAAAAATACATTCCAGGTTCTCAGATTATTTGCTCAGCAGAGAGAAGGAATAAGAAGTGTGAAAGGATACCAACTTTATGCACACCATGATTTAAAACTGTGCAGGAGACCCTTGTTCTGTTGGAAAAATGACCTCTTAGACTATGTGCAAGTTATGCATATGCACAATGAACTGTTTGGGATCCTCTTTGTTCACAGTGCTACTTAAACTTGTTGTTTTCCAGACAGTTGAATACCTTTCTATAGTCAACAATGCACAAGTTAACATCTTTCAGGTATTCTGCACTCTGAGCCAAGGTTCATCTGATGTCAGGAACAATATCCCTCAACATCCTCAATATCCCTACTTTATTGTCTGAAGATAGCTTAACTTTTGTGAAGTTCCATGTTGATGTACTGCTGAAATCGTTTTTTCATTATCATCAGCAAAATTTACTTATGTGATACTGATATTGTTTGAGAAATGCCTTCAGTCGGACCATTTATCTTTGGAAGGGCACAGATAAGCATCTCTTCTACTTGGCCAGGTAATTTCCTTCTAAATTTCTTGGCATAGACAACTGAGTGCTCCAGTGTTGCACCAATTTAAAAAACAACCCGGAAAGCCTTTCACAGGCATTAGATGCCATTGAGTCAATTCTGAGTTATAGTAACCCCGTGTATAGCAGAATGGAACATTACCTGTCCCTGCACCATCCTCCCAATTGGTCTCATTCGAGCCTATTGTTGCAACCACTTGCCCAGGGCCTCCCTCTTTTTCACTTCCCTTTCCTTGACCCAGCATGACGTCTTTCTCCAGAGGCTGGTCTCTCCAGACAACATGTCCAAAGTAGGTGAGAAAAAGTCTCTCTAGCTTGCCTCTAAGGAGCATTCTGGCTTTACTCTTCCAAGACAGATTTATTTGCTCTTTGGGAAGTCAGTTGGTGCTTTCGATATTTTTCACTAGCACCGTAATTTAAATTAATTGAACAACTGCAACATTCATATGAGGCAATTGAAAAATACCATGGCTTAAGTGAGGTGCACCTTAGTCCTCAAAATTCTATCATTTTTTAACTCCTTGATGTGATCTTGTACAACAAGTTTATGCAATGCCATTTGCCTTTTGATTTCTTGATTGTTTCTCTCATAAACATTGATTGTGGGTCCAGGGAAGACAAAATTCTTGGCAATTCTAATCTTTTTTGCATATATTGTTATGTTACCTAATGGTTAACAGGTTGTGAGGATTGTGGTCTTCTTTACATTGAATCATAATTCATATTCAAGGCTGAATTTTTTATCTTCATTATCAAGTGCTTCAAATCTTCCTCACTTTCAGCGAGTAAGATTGAGTCATAAACATATCGTAGGCTTTTATTAAGCCTTTTTACAATTCTATGGCTGCACTCTTCTTCATATAATCTAACTTTTCTAATTATTTGCTTAGCATACAGCTTCAATAAGTATGGTGAGAGGGTACAACCCTGACACATACCTTCTCCTTGTTTTTTTTTTGCACAACTGTGTTTGTTTGGGTAGACTAGAGAAACAAATTCATAAGCATGCATATGGAAGGTGTGTCAGTCTGGGTAGACCAGAGGAACAAATTTCATAGGCACGCATATAGGTATAAGGAAAAGGTTTATATACAAGAGAAACAAGACATTGAGCCCAGTCCAGTTCAAAGTCTTAAGTTTGATATTAATCCATATGCCTGAAATCAGTCTATAAAGTCTCCTTCTGACTCACAAAGTCACGGGTCAGTGGGTGCAGAATTCTGGCGCTGGCAGGGATCTCCCCATGGCTTTTGGCTTCCAGGGCTCAGGGTCCATCAACAGCGTGCCACTCCAGCTTCAGAGGTCTGGCTCCATCAGGGCAAGCCCGTGTGGTCTCTCCACTGGCTCCTCCAGCTTCTTGGATGCTGCCAGCTTGTCTTTTCCGTAATTCCTCGTCTCTGAGACTAACTCACCACAGCTGGGAAAGATATCATCTCATCTTCATGAGGGAAATATCGCGAGATTTCCCAGAAGCCTCAGGAGAAAGCCATGCCCACATAGAGGCCTCATTGGCTACTCAATGGCTATCTCCAGATTAACAGGCTAGACTCCACCCCTACATTTCAATCATAAAATTAACATAAGCACATGACTGCCACAGAAGGCTTATATACAAGAGGAATGGGACATTGAGAAAGCATCCCAACTCAGTTCAGCCCAAAGTCATATATCTGATATTAGCCCATATGTCCAATACCAGCCAATAAAGTCTTCTGCTGACTCACGAAGTACGTGGAATGACACCAGGACAATCACAGGCCAGTGGGTACAGAGTCTTGTACCAGTGGCAGTAGAAGCATCCCGACTTTGGCAGGTGTCTCCCCATGACTTCTCGTTTCCAGGGCTCAGGGTCCATAAGCAGTATTTATTGATGGTAGAAGCATCTCAGCACTGGCAGGGCTCTCTCAGACTTTTCCAGCTTCAGAGGTCTGGTTCCATCAGGGTAAGCCCATGTGACTTCTCCTCTAGATGCTCCAGTTCCTAGGACTCAGGGTCTATGCGGCCCTCTTGTCTTGTCAGTCAAACATTCCCGAGGAACTGAGTCAAGTCTCTTTCCTCCATTGGAGAAATATCGTGAGACTTCCCAGAATTCTCAGGAGAAAGCCATGGCCACCCAGGGGTCTCATTGGCTCTCTCCAGATTGACAGGCTAGACTCCACCCCGACACTCTTAGTCAAATTGGCACCAGAGCACATGACTGCCACAGCAACTGTCTCTTAATCTATCTATATTTCATATTAGCACGGTGAAGTGTTCTGGAATTCGCATTCTTTTTTAAGGATATCCATAATTTGCTGTGCTCCACAGAGTTTAATGCCTTTTCGTAGGTAAGAAAATACAAGGAAATAGTTTTCCAATATGCTCTGCTTTCAGCAAAGATCCACCTGACATCAGCATTTATAGTCCTTGCTCCTTACCCTCTTCTAAATCTGGCCTGAACTTCTGGCAGCGCCCTGTCAATGTACTGCTGCAACCATTGTGGGATGATCTTCAGCAAACATTTACTTACATGTGATATGAATTACATTTTTTTTTGAATTTTTTGTGTTCTTACGAGTCACCGTTATTTGGAATAGGTACAGATATGGATCTGTTCCAGTTGTTAGCCAAGGAGCTGTCTTTTAAATTTCCTAGCGTAGATGTGTAAGCACTTCTAGAGCTTCATCCGTTTGTTGAAACCTTTGCATTGGTATTTTATCAATTTCAGGAGCCTTCTTTTTGGCTAATGCTTTGATATGTTGTAATATTTTCTTTGGGAGTCCAACCTATTTTGGCTCCCTCAGCTTCCTGGGTATAGTAATTTTCTTCTCTTCTATGCTGTTTGGGAAAATTTCCCCCAGGGTTTCTTGTATTGTTTTCTCTGTGGATTTTTTTTCATTCTTTCTGTTCCTGAACTCCAATGAGACCTTTGTTGTTTTTCTTGATAGTGTCTTTCATAATTCTTATATTTTCTTTAACTGCTTTCCTCATTTTGTTGCTTCCTTTTGCAACCTGGAGTTGAGGGATTTGTCTTCAAACTCACTGATTAAAAATTCCATTAAATCATTTCTGCTACATGTTCCTTTAAACTGTTCTAATTTTATTATCTTATTCATATTTTGAAATTCTATTTGATGATCTTCCTGTAGAGTTTCTAGTTTTTCTATTCTTCCTATTCTCTTATATTCTTTCACTTCCCACTGAAAGTACATGAACATAATTATAATATATTTTCTGATAGTTCCAGAACCTCTTATTCATCAAAAATTTCCTTTGGATCTGAGTGATGTTCATGCACTTGGTCTCCTTTTCTTTGTTTTACTATGTGGAATCTGTTTGATATCGGTCTCAAGAAGTGCTGCACCTTGATGTAGGCTTTAGTGTGAAGAAGGATTCTGGGTTACATGGGGGGTAACATACTTGATTTTAAGTGGTGTCAGAAAGGAATAATAGAAACTTCAATGCTAACGGAAAAAGAAAGGTGAATGAAGAAGAAAGAGATAAGACGGGGTAAAGGAGAGAGAGGGAAAAGAGATAAAGGGGCATTTGAAAGAAAAAAGGCAGTTTGAGAAAAGTGAAAATAAAAAGGACTATTATTTAGAAAACAAAAAGTTAATGAAAGAAAGGAGAGGAAAACCTCTGATTCGGTGGGTTCTTTACTGGACCTAGGAGAATGAAGCTGCACACGACTGTCCTCAGATCCCAAGTGGGCCAGGCCTGGGCCAGTAGGAGCGGAGCGTGCAGAGCGAGTGTTTGGTAGCCAAGGGGAGAGCACTGGTGGCTTGAGCGGGCATCTGCTTTTTCTTACTCTTTCTTGCTCCTACAGTCTCTGAGATGTGGAGGCTTTGGTTTACTTATCTTTCAAGACGGTCTCTGAGAACACTGGCTACTCATTCTTTTTCTTCTGCCATTTTTCTCCCATTGTAGCAGGATCTAGTTATGTGTGTGCTCAGTCAGACATCTTGTTCTGGAAAATCCAAAACTTGTTCTTCATATGGTCTCTAAATTCATGTGAGATATCTGTAAAGCCCTAATTTGATGCTACTGAACTTGTTTTAATTTTCTTTTGCTTAATATGAGCCTGCAGGTGAACAATTGAGAACCTACTTTTAGTTTTGCTAATGATATCGAACTTCTCCATCATCTCTACTCATAGTTGTGACCAATTTGAATCATGGGTATCCCACCTGGTGATGTCTACTTGCATAATCACCATTAATGTTGTTAAAAGATGGCTATTGTAATGAATACGGACTTGGCTTGCAAGAAGGGTCATGTGTTCAAATACAGCAGGGTCATCCTTGTTGAACCAGATTCAGCAGAGCTTCCAAAGAAGGACAGACTAACAGACTAGAAAGAAGTCTTAGACCACCTACTTGTGCAACATAAGCTTCTGAAAGTCTTAAGAACAGTATATAGATATTTTTTGATAGAATGTTAAAGACCCCCTCCCCTCATATTGAAAAGCATCTAACATACTAATGGGGGAGGAACTGCCTCCTTAGAGTAGAATCAGCCTTAATTATGTAGATAGAAAAAAATCTTTCTGGACCTTCATTTGAGGATAACAATAAGCACCCATTAATCATCAGTATGTGGAATGTATAATATATGAATCTAGGAAAATTGGAAGGCATGAAAATTAAAATGGAAGACATAAAGATGGCTGTCATAGGCATTATTCAGGTGAATGCACAAAAATTGACGATTATGAATTAGATAATCATATGATATTATGTCATGAATGACAACTTAAGAGGATTGATAGTACATTTTTCATAAATAATCAAGATCCATTTTGATGTACAATATGGTCTGTGATAGGATAATATCTATACTACAACAAGTAAGAACTGTTAATACAACTATTATCCAAATTTATGCATTAATCATTAAAATCAGTTGTGAAGAAACTGAAGATTTTTACCAATTTCCTCATACCGAAATAAATTAAATGTACAATCAAGGTGCATGGATACTTACTGGTGATTGCAAGGCGAACACTAGAGACAAAGAAAAGGGATTAGTATTTGGAAAATGTGGACTTGGTGAGAATAACAAAGATGAAGAACACACGATAGAACTGTACAGGATCAATAACTTCTTTGTTTACAAATATTTTTGAGCATATACTAAGAAGCAAACCTTATGCTAAACACATAATCAAAAGAAATTAAAAGATAATAAGCAAAGATAATGGCAAAGATAAGCAAAGATAATAAGCAAAGATAATGGCAAGATAATAAGCAAATTTGTGTTTAAATTAGGAGCCTTGGTCATGTCAAAGTTACCCATGGGGCTGCTACCTGAAAGACTAACTGTTCAAAACTACCATCAGCTCCATGGGGGGCAGGGGTCCCAGCCTTGAGAAGCTGTAATGGCAGCTCTACTTTGGTCTATAACTTCACTACGAGTCAGACTTGACTCAGGGGCAATGAGCTTTGCTTTGAATTGAAATTGATACTACTTACTAGCTTTTACAATTCCAATTACTTACACAAAATTTAGGACAAAAGTACTTAATTGTAAGGTTGCTATTAGGTTTGAGAAACTGAAATCATCCCAAATACTGATGATGCAAAGTTGAGCAAGCAAAGTTCCTATTTTTAAGATGCCTGAAATCTACTAGATAGTATATATGACATTTAAGCTATTTTGGAAATGGTTGTTCAATACAATTAAGTCCATGGTAAAGTGGAACATGCAATACCTGTTATCTTCTCTACAAAATAGCAGGTTTTGGAATACCTATGCTGACAACATAGTGTCTGATGAATAGCAGAATAATTAAAAATACTAACATGATGAAATAACAAATGGAGATTCTTTATATGTAGTCACTCAGTTAATATGGACTTTATCACCCAAATTCTTTATGTGATATATTATAAATTCTGACCTTCTATGTCTATGATTTAAACCCATTTTGGAGGGATTTTTTCCTATGTTAATGAATAGGTTTAGGTGGGGTATATTGGGTTTCAACCTACTAAGAAGGTGTGACTCAAGTCATTACCTTTTGCTTCTTTGGAGGGTGTGATCTGCTGAAAGAATCAAAACTTCATCATAGTTCTTCTGAGTATAAGAGTCATCTCAGAAGTAGTCAGAGAGGTCACTAAGACCACCATGAAAGAGGAGTCAACAGTGGAGCATGTTTGAGATCTTTATCTGAAGCAGAATTGGAAACTATAGCATCTAGAGTATGGGACAGAACAAAGGACCCCATCCTAGACCAGAGATCAAGGCTAGAAGCTGATGAGACAGAGCCAATGAGAATCCATGAAACAGAGAAACAGCAAGGAAGAGCAGAGGGCAGGTATCCAGGATCATGTAGTACAAAAGGCAAGGGGTCACAGGTTGGGAGCCAAGATGCAGAAAAAGGTTTGACTGTTGACTGAGGAGATACATGTTTTGAACAGAAGAATGTATACTTCATGTCTTCTCATCCTGGCTTGAAATAACCTGTTCACTTGCTTGTGAGTTTTGTGTAGATATTGAAACAAGTTATCAAGCGCAATAGAGAAACAGAGTGATGTGGAAAGCATGCTTTTTCATTACAAAACCTCTTCAGCAACATAAGCAGTCACTTTACAAATGGGTTTCTCCACATAGAATGAAAGGGAATGAAACCAACTACACCCATGGGAAGAACCCTTTCAAGAGGAAGTTAACCATTTTTAGTAAAAAACAAGGGCAAGGGTCAATTATGGGACTAATTAATTTTTAATATGCAAGTTAATTGAGGCTGAAGAAAGTAAAAACAAGTCCACAAGATCCCAAATATGATCTTGAGTATATGAACTTAAAATAATATCAATACAGATTTGACACACTGGACACTAATGACCAATAATCAGATGAGTTGTAGATTGACACCAAGAAGAACATGATGGAGGAAGAAATCAAAAGGTCATTAAAAATAAAAGAAGAAAACAAGCGACCAAAGTGTATGTCAGAAGACTCTGAAAGCTGCTTTAATACAGCTAATACAGTTTAATACTTCAATTAATCCTTTAATACAGTTCCTCAAGTTGTGGTGACCCCCAACTATAAAATTAATTTTGTTGCTAATCCATAACTCTCATTTTGCTACTGTTATGAATTATAATGTAAATATCTGATATGCAGGATGCATTTTCATTATTACAAATGGAACATAATTAAAACATAGTGATTAATTACAAAGCAATATGTAAATTATATATTGTGAAATATTTATTTCTAATTGCAATTAAATGAAATTTTGTCTTAAAGAATGGTGTAGTGTAGGTGACAGTCTTCACACTGGGACTCATGTGAGTGTACATGGATGTGGGCAGACCCACCTGGAGGCAAAGAGAGAAGCAGTGTCTTGGTCCCTCAGATCATGGAAAATATGAGTTTTCTGGTGGTCTTAGGTGATCCAGGTGAACGGGGCGTTCGACCAGCAAAGGGGTCACGACTCACAGGTTGAGAACTTCTGCTTTAGCGGTTGGTGTGTAAAGTTGAGCAATAATTGCATTAACTGGTCTTTCTTGTTGGCATATAGGCATTACCCTATTACAAATAATAATTGCACTTCAAAATGTTTGTTTGTCGATGAAAAATAGTATTTAATTCCTTTTTCATACAGTTGGTGAAACTTCTTTCAGGGTTAGATGTAGACTTCAAAGGAAATTTTATTGAATGTTGTAGGACTATGTAGGATTTTAATAAAAGTTTTAAGAAATAGTATGGCAGAATTGCTGCAAACATGATCAAATCTGATGAAAAAGCATAGTATTTCTATCATTGATATATTCCACATCAGTTGAGTTCTACTGCAATGCTACTTATTCTGAAATTTCATCTACCTCTACTTTATCATAATATACATTTTATTTTCTTATTATTTCAGTCATAGCTCATATTCCAGCCAATACTCACTCCCAGAGGTAAATCACTATTAATCATAATAAATATACTCTTCTCCTCTACTTTCTGAGTAGACAACATGCAAGGTATATGGAATGTAGTGTTATGTATCATGAGTACACTCAGACTCCTCGTGACCCGAGGTACAACAAACCACACCCAAACAAAGCACTGTGTGGTTCTGCATTATCTGCACAGTTACTGTGTAAAAAGGATTAGGAATATGTCTGAGAGGGAAAAGTTAGGTCACACATGTTATGAAATGCTGCCTTACTTCCCTTGATGGAAATTAAATAAATTCATCCTCTTGTATTTTTACCCAAATAATGCACATGTGATATATATTTTAGCCAACCAACCTTTCTTCCCATGAGGTATATTTGTAAGCCTGCTATGTTAATAATAACCACTTTTCTCTTTGCAGATGAAATAAATTCAGATTTTATTTCTTGCTGCAAGTTCATGGGGAGCTTTTGTTGTAACCCCATTCTTTGCTGCTATTTGAGTCTATGAGAAATTTTGCTGGTAGTTCACAATGTATACTTTTGAGCTATGCTTGCATTATATTCCTTACTGGCATCATCATGATCACTGAGAAAGTGTGAAGAACTTCATGACCAGGTAAATCTCATTCATAATGTGAATATTGTAATATTAATGACTAAGGTTATTTCCATATCTAATAAAGGTTTCCTTCTTATTTTCTTCTCATAGTTTCAGTCAAAGCCCTGTTGGCTGGATCAATGGATGGATGGAATCACTCTGTGGTGTCTGAGTTTGTGTTTCTGGGACTCACCAATTCATGGGAAATCCAGCTTCTCCTCCTACTCTTCTCCTCTGTACTCTACGTGGCAAGCATGGCTGGAAACATGCTCATTGTGTTTTCTGTGGCCATCGATCCTCACCTACATTCTCCAATGTACTTTCTATTGGCCAATCTCTCCGTCCTTGACCTGGGGGCCTGTTCCACTGCGACCCCCAAGATGATTTATGACCTTTTCAGAACACGCAAAGTCATCTCCTTTGGGGGTTGCATCATTCAGATCTTCTTCATCCATCTTATAGGTGGGGTGGAGATGGTGCTGCTCATCGCCATGGCCTTTGACAGATACGTGGCCATCTGCAGGCCTCTCCACTACCTGACCATCATGAGTCCACGGCTATGCATTTGGTTTCTGGCTTCTGCCTGGGCCCTTGGTGTAATCCACTCACTGTTCCAATTGGCATTTATCATTGATCTACCCTTCTGTGGCCCTAATGTATTCGATAGCTTTTATTGTGACCTACCCAAGCTCCTGCGCCTGGCCTGCAGAGACACCTACAAGTTGCAGTTCATGGTCACTGTTAACAGTGGGTTCCTCTGTGTTGGTTCTTTTTCGATCCTTATGCTCTCCTACATCTACATCCTGCTTATTGTTTGGAAACACTCCTCCGGCGGTTCATCCAAGGCCCTCTCCACCCTGTCAGCTCATGTCACTGTGGTGGTTTTCTTCTTTGGTCCAACTATGTTTGTCTACACATGGCCACACCCCAATGCCCAAGTAGACAAATTCCTTGCTCTCTCGGATGCAATTCTCATTCCCTTTCTAAATCCAGTTATCTATACACTCAGGAATAAGGATATGAAGACTGCAATGAAGAAAGTTTTCAGATTGTTAGTAGTTTTAAAAATATGTCATAAATAATGTTATAAGACATTGATATTAACCATCGCTGACCTCAGTCTTGTATCTGATGTTTGAGATTAGGTGTTTTAATGCACCAACAATAAATTTGAGTATTATCACTTTGAGGAAGATTCTTCTTCTCTACGTAGAATGAAAGATTTAGACAAATCAATTATTCACTCAAAATGACTCAGCTGGAGTTTCAGAGATGTGCCCGATCTTTTCTTCCCATGTGGTTCCTTCCCTTCCATTTCTCTTAAGATTGTCAATTTATTAATGTATCCATATATTATATCATATTCTGCTTATAATGGAACCAAAATGCTAACTATTCACTTCTCATCTTTTATCTCTACTTTAGTCAATCATGTTGTTTATCTCCCAAGTTAAGTTCCTCAGGCATGTTATGGGCTATCAACTTTCTTGTCATTATTTGGAGACAATAGTTTTCTTGTTCTCAGAAAAGTGTTTTGGGTCAGGTTCGATGTCAAATAGTTTAAACAATTTCATTTCAGACAAGCACCTGCATGAAAATCTAATGGCCTTTCAGAAGAACACTATGTGATTCTGCTTATTTCTGTTTCCTAGTATTCCCCTTTTCACTGTTTACTCTGTTAGATGCCTAGCCCTATTACCACTTAATATTGAAATATCTGTTGATGTAAACTGTCTTTTGGAAGGTTTTTTAAATGCTCAAAGCAGTGATACCCACTGGTTTCCTTGGGCTCACATATTAAAATGAAATTCTGCCTCTGAACAACCCTGATCTTTAGAGACCTAAGCTTTAGAGAAGGGCTGTTCCATAGAATTTCCAGAGCTGGAAATGTTACTGGAAACAGACTGCTACATAGTTACCTTTCAGAATGGTTAGTGTGTTTACCTTGCTGAGTTTTATGGTTAGTAGCTCAGGGTTGAACTACTGGGCAAGTAGGGCTACTTTGTTCACATACATATGCATGTAAATGAATCAGTAATCATTATTTCTTTTATTCAACTGAACTCTCAAATTATATTTCATTTACTATATGTTTTGCATTGTGCAAGTTATAAGAAATATGCCAATGAATCCTCAAATTTATGATCTAGAAGAGTTATAGTTGGAGAGACGTTAAACAGATTAAATGCTCGCAATGCAAATTTATAGCCTGTGTTGTGCTTTATAAATATTTTATGAGTTTATCAGTCCAGATTAAAATGTTATGAACCCACTACAGCTTGTGTTTCCCATCAATTATATCTAAACCCTCTGAAAAATAAATAGAAAGCTTAGCTACTCAACATAACTAAAAGTAAGGAAAATCCAGTGTTTGCAAAAGAGCATCAAATTTTGATATGAAAACCCTCAGGAGGGAAGCTTCTTAGGTCCACCCTCCACCCCACCTCTTTTCCATCAGAACTTTTTTTTTTTTTTGTGGACATCACTGCCTCTGGTGGTCGTGGGCGCTCCCCAGTGCTGCTCCTGAGAGACGCCGCTGGATTTGAACCACCAAGCCCGTGGGCCGCAGTCCTGCACTCAACCACTTATGCCATCGGGCTCAGCCTTCCATCAGAACTTTCATCTGACAACAGATCCCGGATGTAGATCTACAGTTTTTGTTACAAAGACAGGCAACCCTCCCCAACTGTGAACAATGACGTCTGTAAGCTGGTGATTAAGTGTGTGAGATTGCTTTGCTCTCTTCTTTCTTTGACCCTGACCTCTCCTAGGGTAGCCTCAGTTGTAGAGTTAGGAAAGATCCCATTATTCTAGACAGGAGTCAGCAAACTCTTGAGACAGAAGAGCTAATCATGTCCCTCAGAACAATTTAAAAATGACTTGAGTTAAAAAAAATATGCAGACAAATGCAATCACCATTATCTGGATAATCTCTTTAAAAAGAAAGTATGATAGTTATATTTTCAAAAGTAAAATGTCATAAAAGTCACATTTCCATTTTGCTGCAGAGCCACACACCTGTACTGAAAGAGTCACGTATGACACTCAAGCTGCGGCCTGCTAACTCTGGCTCTAGACAAAGACAGGAAAATGAATCCTTGTCACAGGATGAGTATCTGAGGATTTTTAGCAAGGAGAGAGTTTGGAAAAGGAATTTGTTTCTCCATTGGCATATCCATTCACACAGACAGAGGATTGGTCTTTGATTTCTTCATGCATAAAGCAGATTCAAAGGTTGAACTATAGAACTCCAGTATGGAACTCAGATTCATTGATGAATATCACATGAATGGGATGGGCCATATTAAGGGATGTGAGAGATTCAAACACTGATAATCTGTAGAGTTCTTGCCCCTGCGTACACAAGATTTTCAAGCATCTTTATATACACATGCATGTGACTTAACTATTCATGATGTTCCTTTACCCAGCAAGTTACTTTTTCATTCAAAAATCCATGCACATTTTGTGCCATGTCATTGTTTGCAACACTCACAAAGTAACATAATGTATTCCACGTCCTTTCTGTATTCCCTAGTTCCATTCCTTTCTTTGTAAAAAAACTTACTTCTATTTTTAAACCGTTTTTGTTAGCTAAGGTTTGCAAAGAAGATAATCAATTTTGCTTTCAACAACTCATATATATTTTGCTTTAAATAATCTATTACAATCTTTTCAATTTTCCAACCCATATCCCACTTCCTCTCACTGTTTCCTGTTTACATTTCTACTATAGTCTTAACCTTCTGAACCTGTGCCTTGGATCAAAGCTACTCTTTGATTTTTAAATGATTGTTTATTCTTACACATTAGTGATCAATACCAGACAGGAAGGGTAGCTAAGGATAATTGTCTTCAGCATCCCAAACAGGAAGTCTGGTCTCTTGTATGATTGTAAGTTTTGTTCCATGTTTTTCTCCCACTCTACTCAGGACCTTTTATTTGGATCCTTTTTTTAGAGAAGTTGGTAGTGATATGTGGTGCTATCTGGTTCTTCCAGTCTTCAGGATTGTGGAGACTCTTAAAGTGTGAAGTGCTTTAAGCCATTCCACAATTTAGCTGATTTTCAGTCATTGGTGTTCAATACATCAAATCTGTCCTTGAGGTAATCTTTCAGTACAGGTAAGATATACTCAAGATATTATTCTAGTTCTTTTGAACTTGTTTTAATTTTTTCAGGTCAACTTGAACTTGAGTATGAGTAATTGGCTGTCTGTTCTACAGTCATCTTCTGATCTTCTTCTGATTGATGATATTGAGTTTCTTCTCTTTCTAGGGATGTAGTCAATTTGATTCCTGCAGATTCTATCTAGCAAAGATGACCTAGTATAATCTCCATTTATGTTGTTTGAAAATGACATTTACAATGAATAGCATTTTTGATTCTGAAATTTCTATTATGCACCATATTTTCAAATCATGTACCATAATATCCAGGTAATATTTTTTCAATTGATGATCTTTTTTGGGTTAGAATTTGCATTTGAACTACTATCATTTATCAATGCATCTTGATAACATAGTTAATTGCATGCTGTATCACAGTAACAAGTCAGTTACCAGTGAACAAAAAACTGACAGATGAATGGACAAATTACTGAAATTCAATAAAATTGGTTAAAAGTAAATAACTAGAAAATACATCATACAAACTCCCAGAAAAAGAAAATGAGAATCATCTTATTAATAGTAAAGTATATTTTAGATGAAATAAATTTGTTAGGGATGAAGGCAGCCATTGTTCAATTAAAATGGGTCAATTATGCCCCATCAGGACTATTTATAATATTCTCCAATAAAATGATAATGCTGTCTCTAAAATGAACCAGGGACATATATAAACCATAGGTAGACTTTAGGCCACACTTAATCTTAGCCCTAATCCAAGAACACTTAGTTCTTATAACATGATCCAGTTCAATAGTCACCTTCATGGAGAGATTACTAAAGATAGGTGGTACAGTAGCAAAGTGTGGTGAAGAAATCAGATGGTGAGTGACTAACAGAAAGAATAGAGCCTGCGGTCTCACTGGTTTGCTTCAACACAAGCAGTATTTAAGGGAGGTCACAACTAAGTCTACAAGAAAGAAGAACACCAGTCTGTGAGATCCAAAGATTATGCATAATAAAATCCAAATTAGAAGAAAGAAACAACCTCAGAGTTTAAATTTTGAACACTCAGTTTATAGAAGATCATATAGGACAGTGGAAGCCCCAAACCCATTTGTAGGGTCACCCAAAGAATTAAGATGCTGACCATAGTCCAGTAATGTGAACAGCTTTGCTATCAAATACAGAGTATCGTGTATATCTATAGAGTCAGTAAGTGGATGAGTAATTACCTAGGGACATGGCTGGGAAGGTTTCATGGAGAAGGGAAGCTAACAACAATGAGTACAAGAAAGAACGATGTTCTAAAATGGTGATGTTTATGCAACCTTCCTTAATATGACTGAATTATTTAATTGCATGATATGCAAATTACATGCCAATGTACATTAAAAACCCATTTTATTGTGGCTCATACAACCTTTATCACAATCCATACACCATCTATTGTATCAATCACATTTGTACATTTTTTGCCATCATCATTCTAAAAAAATTTGCTTTCTACGTAAGCCCTAGGTATCAGTTCCTCATTTCCTTCCCCCTCCTACCCTTCTTCCTCAGGAACACCTTATAATTTATAAATTATTATTTTTTCAGGTCTTACACTGTCCAATGTCTTCCTTCACTCACTTTTCTGTTGTCTGTTCACCAAAGAGAGGGTTATATGTAAATCATTGTGATCAGTTTCTCTTTTCCTCTCCACCTTCCCTTTACCCTCCTGGTATCTCTACTCTCATTAGTGGTCCTGAGGACTTTATCTGGCTTGAATTCCATGTGTTTTCAGCTCTTATTTGTATAGTGTACATTCTTTGATCTAGACAGATTTGTAAGATGGAATTGAGATCAATATACTACATGCCTTTTGATAGCTGGGCACCACCAGCTTTCTTCACCACATTTGCTTATGTACTGACTTTGTCTTCAGTGATCATGTCACGAAGGTGAGCATCATGGAATGCCAGGTTAATAGAACAAAATGTTCCTGTATGGAGGGAGTACTTGAGTAGATGCCCAATGTCTATTTGTGATCTTAAGACTAAACATATAAATGTACATAGATCTATTTCCATATTGTCACATATATAAATATGTTTAAATTTTTAGACCTCTATAAATTCCCTTTGTCTTCTAGTTCTTTCTATATTTCCTTTTACTTTGCTCTTGTCCCACTTTCACGTTGTCTTCATTTGGGTTTCAGTAATTCCACTTGGTTACATTGCCCTTGATCACCCCCTATCAGGCATGCTATATCCTCATTTCCACTGATTTTGGATCACTTGTTGTTCCCTAGGTTTGTTAACACCACTGCCTTCCCCCTACATCCCCCTCTCCCATACCCCTCCCCCCCCGCCCGGAATCATCAGCTCTGTTGTTTCTCCTCCAGATTGTTTATGCCACCTATTTTATCTAGATAGACATGCAGAGACAATAATATGCACAAAAACAAGACAGAGCAAAACAAAGCAACAGAAGAAAACAACAACAACAACAACAACAAAAGAAAACAACAATAAAAAAATCTATAAATAGTCCAGGGTCTGTTTGCTGACCTTTAGGAGTACTTTCTGGTTGAGTCTGATGGGGTGCCATGCCCTGGTCCCCAAGTATATTTTTGGTATTCCCTGGGGACTTCGTTGCTCTCTTCCCCTTGCTGTTCTGTTACACATCCTTGTGTTTCCCCTTAGTGTGGTGGAGTCAGATTTGCCACTGTGTCTCTAATGTTGTCCCCACAGTGCTATGGGTCAGTGAGCAACATTGTGTCTCATATTGAGGCTGGCCCTTTGGTCCTCTCTTGTTTTGACAGGTTTGAGGAGGAACATTGTCCTCAGGACTTGGTGGACCAGGATGTGCTCTGCCTTTCCCTTCATTTTCTCCTGTGGTCTCTGATCAGACAGGTCTCTCTCCCTGAGCTGTAGCTTCAATGCTGTATGCTGAAGTGAATTCTTCTCCGGGGAGGGGGGTTGGGGCACATGGGGTGGCTGTCCACATGGTTGAGATTAGGTCTGGCCCCTCAGATCTCTCTACTGGTTCATTGCTTCATATCAATATGTTGCATTCATGCCTTGGAGTACTGTGTTGAAGTCTGGTCCCTCTTTCCCTTTGGAGATATAAACAGTATCCTCCATTTGGGTGGGTTAATGCCCTTTTCTCTAGCTAACCATGTCTTTTTTTTTTCTTTTCCTTTAGTTTGGTTACCATATGTGTCCCTGGATTTGGTCTGGTCCCTGCCATACACCCTGGACCTCCCCCCAGAAATGTTTGACCAGTACAAAATTTTAAATGGATTAAGTCACCAATACGATAAAAATCATGAATGTGTACAATCTTAGTTACCAGGAATCAAAGCTAATAAAAGTAAGAGTAAATAAATTCAATAGATTTTTTTACTGAAAGTAAGGATAGATAAATTCACATTTATAATTAGAAACTTAGACACTCCTATCTGTAACTGATGGAACAAATGCAGAAAATTAGTTAAGATATGTAATACCTAAATAACACTATCAACCAACTTTATAAAAAAAGTCATTAATCCAAATTTACAGAATTGGCATTTTTTTAAAAAGTGCATTTGAATAGTCACCAAGTCAGAGTATATTCTAAGGGATTTAGAAAAAAATGATTCTTAAAAATATATGTTCTTCAACAACAGCAGAAACTAACAAAAAATGAAGAACCCAACAGCATCTGGACACTCTATAAATATTTGAAATTAAACATCAAACTTCAAATAACACATGGGTCCAGAAGAAGTCATAGGGAAATGAGAAAAAATTTTGAGTGAATAAAACTGAAAATAAATGAGAAAACATTTTGAGTGAATAAAACTGAAAATGTAATATCAAAGTTCATGGTCTGCTCTTAGACCAATATTTAGGTGGAAGTGATACTATTGCTTTGGTGGCATTGAATCCTGGATCTTCAAGTTGCATGGAATGCCCCAGAAGCTTGCCTCAGGGTAATCTGAGGCAGAAAATCTACTGGGTGAATTGGACTCCACCTCAGATATACTTGTCAACTGAGGAGTTAAGATGGCAAATACATGATGTCTGAGGAAGCAGAAGACAGCTGCGCCAAGATTGTTGAAGTGTCGGTGGACAGACACGTTTTTGCTGCATCAATGCCCTATGTGATGTATTAAGATGCATATTATTCTGGCAAACCTGTGACCGACATTCTTGTGAATACTGTTGTAAAATTTCCCTGAAAACGAATCCCTGTCGTTTGTGTAAATAGCCTCCAGCCATGAAAGCACTGACTCTGTACAAGCGAATAATCCAGGCACTGTGGCATGGAGTTAGTCTGTATTGGTCCATATCTCTCTCTCCACAGGGCTTTAAAAAATTAGTATCAGGGGCTAATCAAAGACAGTAATAATAGAACACAGTTATGCCCCAGGAGGATAATTGATAAGACTTTCTACCATAAATTACCAAGGAGGTTTTGAAAGGGAGCTAGAAGCAGATTAAAATCAAAACAAAACAAAACGACAAAAAACCTTGGTCCAGGAATGGGTTGGGGCTTGACTGAATCTTACCTCCAACTTAAGAACGATGGGTTCTTACATCCTGACCCTGTTGGATGCTCCACAACAGGAAGAAAACACAGAAGATATGGATGGTATGGAAAAAGGTGGTGAAGAAATTAGATGGTGCCTGTCTTTCAGATAGTCTAGCACCTGGGGCCTTAAAGGCTTGTACGTAAGTGAGATGTCAATAAATATGGAAGAAGCTCTCCAACATCAGTGACTGAAGGATTGTCAATAATACAATCTGAAGTTGAAGGAGGGACCAGTGTCAGAGTCTAAATTGTGAGAATTTGATTTGCAGAGGCTATTGATGGCAGTGAAAACTCAAGATACATTTGTGGGATCTATGAAGTTGTGTAATGTTTTCCTGGTTCTCCATAAATGAAGCACAGAATTGATGGACCTGCAGAGGGGGTGGGCAGTGGGGGTTGTAAGAGGGAGCTGATTGAAGTCAAGGAGTTCAGGAAGGAAAAGACTGTTTGCAATTAATTGTGGTAGTAATTTTACAGCACTACTTGGTGTGATTTAACTATGAAATATTATATTTGTGTTAACTCCCAATAAAATGTTTCAAAAATACATATTATTTGCTAATCTTAGAAGATAAGAAACTTTTTAATTTGAGACACCTTCAGAAATTAGAAAAGCAGAAGAAAATAAATAATAAAATGGTAAATATTTTGAAATAGATAATCTATAATGTAATTTCAGTGGAACCAAAGCTTAGATTTTGGGAAAAAGTGAATAAAATTGAACATGAATTGACCAAACAAGAAGAAGATAGAAGTAGGTTTCACTTATCAGGAATGAAAGATGTTACCCCACTGGACACTCTACATATATTAAGAATATAATTATGAAATATGATGGGTAACTTGTGCACATAATGTGGTGGTTTGATATTCTAATTCCTTGGAAGACCCAAGTGGCCAGTATTCACCCAAGAAACAGATAACCCAAATAGTTTTATGCTACTACAGTTTTCTATTAAGGAGAGTCAGCTATTGGTTTAAAGTATTCCAATAAAAAATTCCAGGTTCAGATTATGTGACTACCAAAGTCTGTCAAAAATTGAGACATTAAGTAACATCATCCATGGCCTATATCTTTCAGAAAATATAAACTTCTCCACTTAAAATATGAGGCCCCAAACTGCCCTATTACAAAACTATGCATGAGCATTCCTAGAAAACAGGACCACAGGCCAATATCCATGCTGACCATAGACACAAAAATGCTCTACAAAATATAAGCAAATCAGATTTAGACATACAAAAGGAGAAATACAAGGCAATCCAAGGGTTTTATCTAAGAAAACCAGGCTAATTAAAAAAAAAACTAGAAACCAATCAATAAACTATAAAAGGGAAACCACATAATTATCTCAATATATGCAAACAGCACTGGACAAAATTCTATTTCTAATCATAATAAAAATATCTACAAAAGGAATAGAAAGAAATTCCCCTAATTTGACTAAAAGCATCAACAAACATCTACAGCTAACATAATAGTCAATAACTAAATATTGAATGCTTTTCCCCTTAGCTTGAGAACAAGTAGGGAGAGGTGGCTTTACTTTAGTGTTGTACTTGCCTGATGTTTGGATTCAACATAACATTTGCTTAATAAAATATGTTGGGTTACCTTGTGACTTGTATCATTTAAAGAATGTGTTATATGGATAAGAGAAGAAAATTTTTAGGAAGTTCAAAATCATATATAGCCCTACTTTGTATTACCTATAAAATTTTAGATGAAAACAATTTGTCTAAGATTAGGTGGTAAAATTCAGCTTCAAAACATCACCCAACTTCTTATGGGGATCGTGCAAGGGTTTACTAGAATATCTATAGAGGTGTTATTATTAAAATCACTTTAAATATCTTTTACTAATACAGTTTTCCCATTTTCTTCTCTTTTTGTTGCCAATTAAACATTTTTTCATACTTTTATTGGGGGCTCTTACATCTCTTTTCACAATCCATATGATTATCCAGTGTGTCAAGCACATATGCTGCTATCATCATTTCAAAGCATTCTCTTCCCACTTGAGTCCCTGATGTCTTTCCCCTCCCTCTCTCACGAATCATTGATAAATTATAGATCATTATTGTCATATCTTACCTTGTACTCTATTGCCCTTCACCCACTTTTCTGTTATTTGTCCCGCTGGGAGTGGTTATAGTTTAATCCTTATGATGTATTCCCTCGCTGTCCCCCCACTCTCCCCTAATCCTCTTGGTATCTCTATCTTCATTCTTGGCTCTGAGGGGTTATCTATCCTGGATTTCCTGTGTTGCGCCCTCTTATCTGTAGCAGTGTGCATCTTCTGCTCTATCCCAATTTGTAAGGTAGAATTGAGGTCATGATAGTGGTGGGTGGGAAGATGTAACCATATATTTAACAAGAGGGGAATAGAACTATGTACTTATATCTGTACCTTAAGAATTAGATTGCAGATGGACATTGGGCCTCAACTCAAGTACTCCCTAAACACAAGACCAATTTGTTCTAACAACCCAGCATTCTGTGATGCTCACCTTCCTGACACAATACCTGAACACAAAATGTGTGCATAAGTAAATGTGGTGAAGAAAGCTGATGGTGCCTGGCTATCAAAAGATATAGCATCTGGGATCTTAACTGCTTGAAGATAAACAAGCAGTCATCTAGCTTAGACACAACAAAGCTCACATGGAAGAAGCACACCAGCCTGTGTGATCATGAGGTGTGGATGGAATCAGGTATCAAGCATCTAAGTCCCAGAAAAAAATCAAACACAATGTGGGTGGTGGGTAGGCATGAAGTGGAGAACCAATGCCCATCTGTAGACAATTGGACATCCTCTCACAGAAGGATTGCAGGGAGGAGATGCAGTCAGGGTGCAGTATAGCACTGATGAAACACACAGCTTTCCTCCAGTTTTCCTGCTTTCATCATGGCATATTATGATTTTATCTTTATGCATTCTTGTCCATCATGTCTATATAATCAATGTTCAAGTTGAATATTATTGTTATAACAAACATAGGAATAATTAAATAATTACAGCTAGAAATTTTTGTATTTCATCAAAAGATTTAGAATATTATTTGTTTGTTTCTTTTCATTCACCTTTAGATGTGCCTGATTCAAAATTTTGCATTTTAATTTTCCTCACATGCCTGTAAACACCGGACAATGACTAAGGAAGACCAAAGAGGAATTGCTGCGTTTGAGTTTATTCTGTTGGCATAGAATATTGACTATAACATGGACTTCCAGAAGAATGAATAGGCAAATGTGTCTCAGGAGAAGTACAGCCAAAATGCTCTCAAGAATTGAGGCTGGTGAGATTTCGTCTCTAGTACTTTGGACATATTATCAAGAGGAGCCCGTCCCTGAAGAAAGGCATTGGGTTTGGTAAAGCAAAAGGTTAGTGACAAATAGAAAGACCCTCCACTAAGTGAATGAACACAATGGCTTAAAAAATGAACTCAAACGTGGTAATGGCATAGAACAGGCAGTGTTTCATTCTGTAGTACATAAGGCATAGGACATAGGGTCCCTAACATACTGGACAGCACCAAACAACCAAAAATTTCAAAGGAAACTTGGTGATAAAACCCATTCCGACTCCACGTGACCCTATATAGGGTTTCCAAGATCACGAAACTATATATATTTAAATATATGACTATAACTAGTAAGCAATCTCATCTTCCGCCTGCAAAGAAGCTGATGGATTTGAACAGCTGACCTTGTGGTGAACAATGGAGTGTCTTATGAACGTGCTACCAGGGCTCCTTAAAAACAACTCAAACAAAAATCACACCCACTGCCAACGAGTTAATTCCAATTTATAGTCAATTCCAATACATAGACACACATCATATATATAATGTTTAATGTGTGGATATGTGCATACACACACACATAATTTCCGAACTGTAAATCGTTTAGAGAGGAGACAGCTTCATCGTTCTTCCTCAGAGTGACTGGTAGGCTTGAATTGTCAAGCTGGCAGTTAGCACTCCAACGCCTTATCCACAAGGACTTCTGAACAACAGCAGAAGTTCTTAGTAAAAGTTACAAGAACTCTAGAAAATAACAGAAAGTCTCTTTTTCACAGAAAAATGATAAGCCTCTAATTTCTCTTTATTAACAGCTTCTCCATTTTGGTTACCCTGGGAAAACTAAAACCCCTATAGATGGTAATTCCCAAGGCCAAGTGAGCTCACGCTGGTAATGGCAGATTCCTGCCGTACAACTTGGTCACTACTCTCTGGTGCTCTAATTAGCAGCTGCTTTTACTATTTTATGCAGATGTTTGTGTCTGTCTGTGATGATCCTGAACTGGATACGGTTAATTTTTAGGAACCTATCTGAATCTTTAATGACACTGTTCTCTTATGGCAATTGGCAGAACAGGTAGGTGAGAGGATAAAAATAAAATCTTTAGTAAGTCAATGAGCAAAGGATTCTGTTTTAGGAAAGATGAAATACGGTTAATTTTTAGGGAACCTATCTGAATCTTTAATGACACTGTTCTCTTACGGCAATTGGCAGAACAGGTAGGTGAGAGGATAAAAATAAAATCTTTAGTAAGTCAATGAGCAAAGGATTCTGTTTTAGGAACAATGAAATCAAGTTTTTCTTAAGCCAGTGTGGTGGCAGCATTCTCTGTGTTAGGATGACGTTAGTACTGTGAGTAGCCATTGATTCAATTCTGACTCAGAGCTACACTAAAGGACCACTCAGAACTAACTACCTCCGTGAGTTTCTGGGTCTGTAAATCATTGCAGGAGGAGATTGCTTTTGCTTTCCTCTGCAGTGCAGCTGGTGGATTCACGCTGCTCAATTTGTGGTTAACAGTCCAATTCCTAACCTACAGGAGGAAGAAAATGGAATGGTAACCAGGGTCTATCAAAGAGAGTCACTGTAGGGACAGGTACGTTAGATGGGCAGAGAATGTGAACATTTCAGCACACAAGGATAAGCTATCTTACCACTGCTTATCTCTCTGTCCACATTTTCCCAACTGTTTGGCCCTCTTTCTTTGGTCTCATGTGCCTTGCTGCCTGGGAGGTACTGGCAGCCTAGGCGTCTGGTGGGCCTAAGCAAAGTTGAGAAAACTTTTCTCTTTGGGGGATTCTTCTTTACCTGAAATCTGCTTCCTAACTTCAAACATCCTTAGGGTCAGAGTTCTTTTTGAACAATTTTCATTTAGATTGGCTCCTAAGGTCAGAAGCAAATACACCTTGGCCTTCTTTCACATTTCCTTTTCCCCACCAAACGATTTCTATGTTCTTAGTAACCCCATACGCTGAACATACTCATTTTTCATCTTTTTATATCTGCTTGAAAATAGTTATCTAGATCTCATTTTGTCTATTGAAACATCCCCATATCTTACTGCTGTATGCAAATGCAGTTTACTCCTCCCCTCTCTCACTGGGTGTATTCACTTATTTTACATTCATCACACTGTAGCAGATAGATACCAGCATGTACACACATGTTGGATAAGAATCGACTTTGTGCAACTTTGGCCTTTCTTGACATCTTGCATTTAATAAGCAAAGCCATTTTAATGAACTCATGAATAATTAAGAATATAAGAATGGTATCAGGTCAAACTGTGTCTAAGATTTGGGTCTTGAGTAAACATCTGACTTAATGATGTGTATACTCTTTTTAAGTACAATTAAAGTGGGGATTGAAGTGAAATGATTTGATATGCCTTACACACAACATCATCTGCTTTTTTCCTGAACAATAGCTTGGCGTGCTTTCTTGGTAGGTTAGCATATTTAGATGGGCACAGCTTTTGATGATCCTTTGAGCCACCACTACCTTGACTTCCCTCTCTTCTCTACCACCCGCACTGAGTAGCAAGTAACATTTAAGGTTGTCAGGAAGGACGTAATTTTAAAAATAAATAAAAGAATTTTTAGGTATGAATTATGAGGATTATAGTTTAGGAAGGAACAGATCCTTGTCAGAGAATAAAACCCCTTGTATCCATAAAGCATTTGCTAGCAGATACAACTAAAAGCAAAACTTATTCTTTAGAAAACATACTTGAGCTTTTGGATGAAAACATAGGTATGAAAGCTTTATCATAAATTGGGTATAGTTTAACCCCAGAATGATGAATTATTTAGAATTTGAGGAATTTTATTTGAAAGTCAATCATATATAAAGACCTCAATATCTGGGGATAGATAGGTATTGGTTACAAAAAAAATAGCAGAAGCCTTTATAAGCAAAAATATACAAATGTAAAGTTATTGCTTCCCGAAATACTCGGATGGTGTTCTTTCCATTTATCTTTCCTTGTCTAAAGAATTTAAGACAGATAGGAGAGCTCAGGTTATGGTAGCTCTTTCTGGATTCCAAAGGGCTAATCTTGATACATTTTCTTGAAGGCTACAGGATGACCAGGGATTTAACGAGAAGACGTTTTAAGAAAATATAGACCTATTGACGATAAAAAAGCCAGGAAATTTGCATTGAAAACAATTTCCCATCACGAGAGTGCCTCCATTCATTCTCCAAGGCTAGTTACACTGGCCTTAAGTGAAGGCATTTGGGACACCTTGAGCCATATACCCTACCAACCTGGTATTCCCCTTGCAGACGTCTTTTGTTTCCCAAACTCTATGCATACTTAAAAAGAACATAATTTGACTACTTTGAGAATGCCAGATCTGACAACCGAACATGGTGGACTGAAAAGCACAGAATGCATTGTGGAAGTTTAGAGAAATGTAAACACCACTTGCAGAAGGGCCTATACCCAATTGGGGTATGTATTGTGAAGCGCTAACTTCACATTTCACGATTTTTGTTTTTATAAGTATTTCTATGATTTTATAGCAATACTTTTGATGTACTCTCATATAACACAACCTGCTTATTGTACTAGACAATGTGTTAGTGAATTAGGCGCATTTGCATAGATTATAACATTTACTGCTCATGAACTGTGCGAGGAGGCATTTTTAGCTCCCTTTCAGAAATGAGGAAATTGAAGCTCAGAAGAGTCAAATAATGACATCATGTTCACATAGCAAATGAATGGCCAAGCCTGGATTTAAAAAAAAAAAAGCCTGGTTGAACACAACCCAGCTCTTTCTTGTACTATTATATTGGGTGAAAGGCAATCTGAATTTCTGTATTTTTAGAATTGAAGCAGAAGAAGTAAAACTTGGACAAACTTTCTGGACTTTCAAATGTGATCATATTGCAGTGCGATAAATTCACTCTGAAGAAGAGCCACACAGATCTTTGGAATTCTTGGCACTGCGACCCTCCATTGCAGCAACCAGCTGGACAGAGATTTTCTGGGATGGTAACACACATAGAAATCACATTTTAGGGAGAATTTTCTTGAGTCTGTAGTTTATTCTGAATAAACCTTTCTACGATGGTATATGGGAGGATCTGCAAGTCATAATAGCAGTTATCATTTTTGCAGTGAATTACATGTATGCTTGTATTATTGTTCAGTAATTATCCTTCCATTCATTACTGTGTATGATTTCATAAAAACTCTGTGAGTCTGACAGGGCAGGTAATAGGAGCAACAGCCTCTTCTCTTCTTCCTTAAGTGCAACCCAATGTTAATGCCAGGAGCAGCTCAATTTGCGAAAGGTGAGAGACTGGTTTATTTACGTTCTCTACAACTGACCTGAAACAGGGGCTTCCACATTTCTTACAACGAGGAACTTGTTTAGCTTTCTCTTTCCAAACCCTGATGTGTCTCCTTTATTTTGTCATTGCATGTATTTTCGCCTTTCCCATATTTTGAATCATTCTTCTTCTTCTTATTCATTCTTTCATTTTTTTCACCTTCTGCCTCTCATTTGGTTCCATGCATCAGGGAACTAACTGGAGTCTAGATGTAGATTTGGAGGGCAAATGATATCTAATACCCAGCAAGAAGTATGTGCAAAGCCTGAGATATCTTCTCACTGAGAGATGATGAATCATGAGTAAGATAAATGATTGCAGGAGCTCTGGGGATGTAGTGGCTTTGTGTTGGGCTCTGATCTGAATAGACAAATTGGAAACCACCAGCCTAGACTCTCTGTGGGAGAAATACTGGGCTATCTTCAGTGAAGAGTGATGGGGGTAGTTCTATCCTGTCCTTAAAGGTCTCTGTGTCAGCATTTCCATGATGGCAGTGAATTTGCGTTTGGAATATAAGTTACATGAGAATTTTCTCTTATGTATGTACAGCCTATTGTAAAAGCTAATGATAGAGAAGAGGATCAGCTGTCATTAAGATCTTTGGTGGGAAGGCAGAGCATTACAATAACTGGTGTTATTGACCTAACCTCTCAACTGCAAACTGTCTATTGACTTTATGTCTGAGGGGGTACCCCCCCCCCAATCAGATTTTCTTCAAAGCTATATATTTAATTTTTTAACAAAACAACCTTCAAAATATTCTCCATTACACTTAATACATTTGTCAAATCTGCGATCCATTCTTGGAAGCATTTTTCAAACTCATCTGTTTGGATGGCTGACAGCGCCCCTCTCATTTTTTTTTTCTCACCTCTTCTACATCCTCATTGTGGAAGCAAAAAGAAGTCACACAGAGTGAGGTCAGGTGATTCAGGTGTGTGGGGCAAGAGAGGTATGCTGTTTCTTGCCGCAAACTGGTGCACTGAGATGTCTAGGTAATCAGATGCATTTGTGTGGTGGCAACACCAGTTCCTCAGCTGTCACAGGCAGTTTTGCTGCATACTGTTATGCAATCTTTTCAAAGCCTCTAAATAGAAAGCATGATTCACTGTCTGACTGATAGAATGAACTCCAAATGCACTATCCCCCTCACAAAAAAACACATTAGTTTTCTGGTTTGTATGTGTGGTAGAGTACCCCTTAATTCATGGATATAATATGGGATCAATACACACGAATACTGTTAATTGATAGTT